>BOPP01000018.1:1024323-1068898 GCA_017312745.1 Gryllus bimaculatus | reverse complement strand
CGTGAGCGGCGACCGCTCCGTCGCCCAGCTGCCGCCCGCGCGAACCAGCGCGGAAGTCGCGAAACGCGGAGGGTGAAGTTGACCAACGCATAGGAAGCTCTTCCTCGGAACGTGTTGGGTCGACATTGGCCGTATCGCTGCCTGTCGGCGCCATCGTCATCGTTGCTCATGCCCTCTCGGTCGATTACGAACTCAGATGCCGGTGTCAGGGCATGATTGTCGAACTTCGCGTTGTGTCCCTCTAGTTCATTAGAAGTCGGACCGTCGGGAAGTCAGCGACGAAGACGTTACCGATTCGACAATTGTGCAGACCGGTCGTGTGTCACCATCGGCATCAACGAAAACAGACTCCGTCTGGTTCTGGAACTTGGCGCCGATCCTTGCTCATTCAGCAGGGCGATTGCGAGAGTAATTGTGTGAGAAGCGGTCTAACACAACCTTAGCATGCAAAACAACCACGTCGCCTGTTTCGCCACAGGCCAAATCCCGGAGCATCTGTTTGCCCCCGGCGCCGGCCTGCACCCCATCGTTTTCAACGCCTCCCCCGGACCCTCGCATCTTCCTCGCGTCGACGCTTTCCAAGGCCAAGACTTGGCGATGATCTCCGAGGCCGTCGCATCGTCGGGATCGCCCCGTCCGCCCGTGGCTCCCGCGGGGCGGCCCGGGGAGGTGTTGCGGCCGCAGCCACCGCCCACGCCCTCCGCCAGCAACGCCGCTTTCGCGCGCCCGCCGCCACGTGGGCCTGCGTACGTCTTCTCGAAAAATTCAACGTTTGGCGGCCGGCCAAGGAGCCACGTGAGTTGCCTTCAGGCGCGCGCTCGACGCGGCCTGTCGCTGCTGCTGTGGGCCGCGCGTTTCGCAAGACGCGCGTCCAGCGAGCGCACGCGCACTTCGAGTTGAGCGGTGGTGAAGGTTTGCTGCTCGGCGTGGAATGCGACCGTCGTCATCCGAGTTCCTGCGTTGTCGCGGATGCTGGATGTTGTTTCGTTTTCAGATGTGTTGGTTGTTGTTGGTTTTGAATCGGCATACATTTTTTTCTTTTTTTTTTCTATTGCCGTCATCCCCTCTGTGCTTTGGATTACATTGAAAACATGACATCTACCTACTGTTACTGAAACCCTCTTGTTCAGTTGGAGGAATTTGTTTCCAACGCCATATGGCGCATTCTTTGCGGGTGAGTTAATCGAGTTATATACGTGCACAAGTGTTGAAATCTGTGACATCACTTCGGTTTTTCGTTACCAGATGCGAAGAGTACGCAATCAAAACTCCCAACTTTATGATTCGCGCGAATATTTTGCGTCTGCGCGAAGATGACTGATGCATCGGCTGGAGCCACCACGTGTCGTCGCCGGAGTTTATTCCTGCGTAATTGACTTGGCCGTCCGGACGGTGGCAGACAGGCCGTGAGAGACGCAATGTGCGAACGACACGCGGCAGCTACGCACTCACGCGCGCGTACTACGCGCGCGGTGCCCAGTGATATATGCGTGGAATTGCGCGCTGTGTTAATTGATGCGAAATCACCCGTGATGTGCTTATCGATGTGTCGCTGTGACACTGATGAACTTCATATCTCGCGGGACGCAGGCGCGTTGTTTTTCTCCCGCCTTCTACGTTTATAGGAAACTTGTCTGTGTGCCTAGATCGTTTGAAGGGAATGTTTTCGAAGTTCAGTTCGTCGAGGCAATTGTTACGAATTCCGCCAGGCGTTATTACGCTCCTGTTCCGACGGGGTGATTAAGAACGCGGTGCGTACGTTTTTATGTAACATTCTTTCTTATGTTTTCTCATTCTTCAGCGTTGTTACTTCTGTTTTAATGCTGAAAATAGTGCTTCACAATGCTCTATATGAAATGATTAATGGCTGAAGCTGAGTATTAAAAATAGCGATAGCAGGGTCACTCCAAAAAAATATTTTTGTACAACAGTGATGTAAAAACGTCGAAGAAGCTGCATCATGAATCCTTTAATTCAGAGATATCCTTTCCAATTTTTTTTTAGATTTAATTGTATTTAAGATGAAAAAGGCAAACTTGGATTATACGTTTCCCTACATCTAATTCCAATATGATTTTAATGCCACAAGCAATGTTTCTAAGTCATGTTTTTTCGACATGAGAAATTTATCAATGACCTTCGGAGCTCGTTTCAGTTAAAAGATGTCCGTTACGAAGGAACCTGCCTGCCTATCTCCTGGAGGCGACGCTGAACATGAAGACCGATATCACTATGCCCAAGATTTCCAAAATTCTGAAGTTCAATTTCCCCGCTAAAGTAAATAATAAATTCACGTACGTTCGAAACAACCAATCAAAGTTCAGAAACTGTTTTGCATATTTGAGTAGTGTCATTGGCTACTCTTTTTAAATATAAATATCAATCGTGTACTAATTTTTACCCGGTTATAATATCATTCTATTGTATTGCTATATTCAATGTACTATTCTTGTGTCGTTCTATTCCATGGAAAGTTTCAAGTTTTTCTGCAAAATATAAGCTGTCATAACAAGTGATACTATGAAAAAATAACAATTATGTTTACTGAATATGGCAATTAATATGGAATTGTTTACCAGTTTATATTCTCAGCAATTGAGACACTGTCATGTTTCAACGGGAAACACACTTAATTGATGCATTACCGCTCACCCAGTGTTGCAGTAAACAATAAATAATTCGCAGAAAAATTAGTTACCACATCCCTTCCTACTAACAGCGTGTTAAAGACTAATATCTACTTTCTAGTCTTACAGTGTTTAAACATTAGTTTTATGAGCATGAATGTGACTCAGTCTATACATACTCACCAGCGCAATTGCGGACGCCATAGCATTTTTTGCGTGGAAAAAGCTGATAAAATTGCGCTAAATCTTTCCAATAAGAATATGTTGTAAGTACTAGAAAAAATTTCGAATATACAAAGTTAATAACACCTTCATGTAAATGTATTATTTAAAAATGCGGAACAATATAGAAATTACGTGTTTTTTCTGTGCAATCCTCCTTCAATACTGTGTAAGGAATAATTTCATATTTATAACACCATGAGACCTCAAATCACGGAATTGTGTGCGAAGCATTAGCCGAGTTACATCTTTCCTTAGATATCACTATCTTTATTGATATTTTTTTTCTCCCCCGTACGGCACATAGAGTTTTTACTGTTTTTTGACTAAATAAATTTAAATCCAAAATCTCTAGTGCCCCAAATCCAAGACGGGACATCGCTGCCTCCGCGCCCAACGCCGGCCGCAACGGCCCGCGCGATAATCCATTGCGTTGTCGGTACGAGCGCTTAAAAAGACGGAAAAAAAACGGCTCCGCCCTCTGGCCGGCGGTGTTCAAGGCGACGAGCGGACGAGCGGGCGGCGGGACACGGCGGCGCGTGGCTGGGGCCGCGCCGCCCGCCCGCCGGCCGGCTGGCGGGCGCGCAGCCCGCGACCGCCCGGCCGAGCCCTGGCCCGCCTCGGCCTGGGCCTGCGGCCATGGGCCTGGGCCGGGCCCGGCCGCGCGGACGCGCGCGGCGCGGTGCGTCCGAGGCGGGCGGCCGCCGGCTCCGCACCGACGCCACCGCGCCGCCGCGCCTGAGCCGTCCCGCGCCGCGCGGCCCGTAGGCTTAAAACAGGCACCGCCGCGGCGCCGCCGACGCCGCGACGCCCGACGCCCCACGATGCCTTGCAATGCCTCCCCGCGACTGCTTACCACTCTGCGCCCATGCATTCTGATATTCGCTAACAGAAAAGTCCTGCAACATCCGCGTCCGCCTGCCTCTGGACTTTACCCCTGCGATTGTTCTGGAGCTCAACGCTGGTTTTGCGAAGATTCGTTTTGAGTTTATCGTCGTTTATGTTGGACAACCTCCTTTGTGACGGATTTGACAGTTTTCACATTTCGGTATCAATGATTCTGAATTTACTTTTTCTTTAGTTTGATAAGATAATATCCAAAGAAAACTAGAAATTGTGGTCTTAAAATAGAAAATAAAAAACCTGCAATTTCACGTTTACAATTTATTGATGATAGAATATCTCGTATGTGATTAGAGCTACATGGACGGTTTTCGCAAGGTGCTTTCAGAAAAATATTACAATTAATAAATATTTAATACTATTATCTAGAAAGTGTAGAATGTCTAAGCGTAGCCAACTGTACATTTTTCACATCAAAAAGTTATTTTTCTTTCTCCTGTAATTTTTTCTTTCACATAGGAGTTTGTCTATTATCACAACGATATACTGTTTTGCTTTTATAGATCATTCCAGATTTATATCACTGTAAAGATTGCAATTGTATAAATTTCGTGTTGTCGTGTCACATGCGTACGTCACGCAACGCACACAAATTTAGAAATTATAGTTGTAAAAAGTTTCTTGTAATGGCATTTATTCTTTATTTCCATTTTGACGAGCGTAGATGGGGTAAGTATTCTGGAGCTCAATAAAACTTGCCAGAAAATACTTTTCTCCCGTACGTCACATACAGTTTGGTGACGAAAATAAATTAAATCAGATGATCTTTGAATATTCGCATTTTTTCTCCTTTTTTATTTTCACCTTTAACAAAGATCATTTTTGTAAATATTTTCTCAATCTTTTGCATTGTGCAATTTCATTCTTGACGGTATTGTTGAGAGGATTGAACGAATGTTGCATGTCACTAGGCGTACGTGTTTTTGAGCTGTCAATTTTAGTTGTAGAAGTAGAACCGGGGGAGGTTGATATTTTGATAACAATACTGTAAAATAAAATCTGTAATTCGTTAATGATGCAGATAAAGTGTTTTTCTTTTGGGACTGGACAATTCTCGTTTCTTATGTCGCTAACCTGTTTGTTGGTACTTTTATTCATAATTCAGTTATGAACAGTAAGATGGTTCAGAATGAATTCTGGGCCTTAAAGAAAATGTGCACAAAGTATTTTTTTTGAGGTCACTTACAGTTGTTACTAGTTTTTGACGAAAATGTACCAAATCTATTGATTTATGTTAAAGCAATTTTCTTCAAACAATAATCTAAATCAACATTTGTATAATTCAACTTAGTTTTAAATTAAAAATAACTCTAAAAGTTCAATATTCCCTGTTAAAATAACGTAATTGAAAATAATTAAAAATACTTCATTAAATTCAACCGTGAAAAAATCGTGCAATTCGTGTGGTCGCATTGCCTTCACAGTGTACAATTAATCTGAAATCAAATATACTGAAATTATAGTATGCTCTGATTTAGTATTCATCGCAATAGTTGACACAGTAATCAGATACTTTACCGTTGCTAACAATATGTATGAATACGTACGAATCATATTACATGTTCTATTTAGGCATAAATAACAGAGTGATCGTCTTACAAAAGTTGTTCTCCAATTACAAGTATTATCTTTTTCTCTTATTTAAATTTTCCCACGATTATGAACGTGGACCGCATACCAGCAATGTCTGTGTTTCAAATGAAACGTTTCGAAAATTCTGCAGCGCGTATTCTCTGCAATGTAGATGTGTCTTCAGTACACATTTGGATGTTCGCATGCGTACAGACTGCCTTAAGGATTAGTTGAAACTAGGTTTCCGTTGTTCAAACAAGTTAAGATGATGAAAATAAACTACCTAGATTTACGACGCGTTTCGCTGCTATTAGAGTTCTCGAAATGTTTTATTTCGCGCGGGATGTAATTTGTGTATGAAGCAACCGACAAGACAAACGGCGCGCCACCACCGCCTCCGTCGCCGCCGCCGCCGTCTCGTTGCTCGGACACACCCGCTGTGATAAGTCTAGAAACCACGCCTTCTCGGTCTAGGCGCCAAATTTGAAATTGCGATCCTCAGAAAAAAGTAATATGAACCCAAGGAGTCGCAATTGTGTTAGCTGTCGTTATTTCTTTGAACGTTTTGTGAACATGTACTCTTCTGCCAATCGCTGATAAACCAACAATTCCATCTATTTCATAATAATCAATGATGGGGAATGCAAAAATAATGAAACAAGGAAAAAATTAAATATTCTGATGATCTAAGCATAATATTGGAAAAATTAAAAAATCGTTGGGGTGATGTTTAATCGCACAATCGGCTAACGATCTTCATTTGTGTGCGAGAAGCAATGCGATTAAATTTCTGATGTGTTTTATGCCTTTTTAATAAAATTGTGTAAGAGCGCAGTCCATGTTCCCGACCGATTTTATCGTTTTCCTTTTCACGACAGGTAACGCTGAAATAAACTCAAAGTATTTCTAGATAAATGAATGCATGTCGATCTCCAAATACATTATCATCTACACTATATGTCGTTGCCCCGCCACCCCCTTTGTGAACAAATACGTTGAGAATCTCTTTGGGTATTCTAGAAGTAATTTCTAATTTGACATGTCGGATGCATTAAGCATTTTCATTTCGTTAGCTTTCCCAATTTAATGGGCGTTGTAGGTCACTTCAGGAAACCCGACAGGCCTATTTTGTTCTTTTCTCGGGAAAAGTATTACATTAATTGCGAATTTGAGACAAACTGAATCAATCAACTAGTAAATATATAAACGTTTATAGTTTCATGATTTGTCATGGAAACAATGTATTTTGTCTGTCAATTTTAACTTTACATTCATTATATTCATTCACTAACTGTATATTTCGAATTCGAAAACAATTTATAAAGCGTATGTGTTGTTTCTAAATGTTTGAAACTCCTAGTTTTAAAACACTACATCCGCCGTTAGTCTTTGATAAGATCCAATATGTACTGATATTGTTACATTGAATTTATGTATATACATTTAAACGCTTTGACAGCACAACGAATCTTTTTCAAATCATGTATACAATTCATAAATAAATGTTTAATAAATTCAATTTTTTTGTATGCTATGTTAGTATACTAGTATTATGTTGTCTTTGTATTATGTTGTTATTGTCAAGAATATGTCCCATTGTCACTATTTGAAAATGTAAACGAATTCATTGTGTTGTGAACAAAATGTACTTAAATGTTCTTAATAGATTACCTCGATTAACTACTGTCTTAGAATTTAAATTGCTCATGAGACTGCTAGTGCTATCAAGACTACATTGTCGCCGATGATCAGAATGTAGAAGAGAGTGTCTATAGAGATAAACTGGTTCGACAGGGCGGGGTACTATCGCACGCGTATTCTAGTTTAGAAGCGGGTGTGCTTAAACCTTTACTGATCGGATATGAAACACTTTATCTTCCCCCTCAGGGACAGACAACGCGAAAAATTGAACTAGTTGAACCAGGAGCGATATTCGGACACTGTACCTTCCACTTTCTGCCGAGTGCTTCCGCTACCATTCCGGTATCTGCAGCCATTGTTCTTCCAACTCTAGATATTAGGGAGTTAATTGCTGGTATTTTCGAAACAAGTTATACGCTATGACCTGAACTTTTGTATCCTTGGAGAGTGTAGTTTTCTGTGTTTTTGGAGAACTAAATTCAAGTTTTTCAATCTTCTGGGCAGTTTTGGCTCCATTTCGCTTAACATACCATTCAGCCACTGAACATCAGTTGTTTCCTTTTCGACCCTTTGACGTCTTCAAGAGAAGAAACGCAAAAATTATATCTTGACCGTGAATCCATGTTTCTATAATGTTCGTGCGAAAATATTTTGTGAGAATAATATTTTACTTCGTTTTTCTAACGAAATTCGTAAGAATCTTCCAAGTGACTAGAAATCGCATGTTGAATTACGTAAGTTATATCTATCAGTGGATGACTCAATTAGGACTACTTATCTTCGTACCGCTGTATTTCAATCGACTAGTGGAGTCATCACATCCGTGAAGAGGTACAGAGCTTTCTGAGATTGTCGAGGGAACGTCTGGTTTAGAGCATTGGAGGAGCGGTCGCTGTACAGCATCAATTCTGAACAGGTCGCATCGCCCAGTCATGTGGAATACTATCAAATTCAATGCATGTCGAATCGCTTATGTGAGCATTATGTGCTAATTTGTGAGATCATGCCACTTGAGTGGGCGGAGTCGCAGAGTCTCGTCAGCTAACCTCACCGGCGCTATACGCCGTTCCATCTGAATTGAATTTTTTTTCCTCACTCGAGTCTTGCAACACAGGAAAAGGGAGTATTCTCTGTGTAACGTGAGAAATCTTCCAAGTGACTAGAAACGTTCCATGTTCCTGCTTTCGTCAATTGAAAATTACTCTTTTGCTTGAGTATCCATACTCTGAAAAGTTGTTCAGTCTCAACTCCGACCAGGGAGATAACCAGGTTCCTTTCCACCCGGGGCAAGAAATCTGGAGGGTGATGAATGCTTGATTTCAAAAGTAAAGAGATTGAATGTTGAGCCGACTCCCAAATCTGCCTCGGGGTGTACACCCCGCATGCTCTCCCTAGTTATGTGCTTAACTCCGACATGTATTGTTAGGTATTTTTAATTGTGGCACACGTTGTAGCCGAACGCCACCAACCATTTCTGGTCTCTCGTATTTCACGCCAGGGGCCCAACGGTCTCATTTATGTATGTTTCTTACTTGCGTCTTTTCCTGGCCGGTTGAATAGAGAATGTGATTAGGACGAAAATGTATTTAGGTTTGCCAGACTTTTAACCAGGGTTCTTGAATGTGCCATAGACTTGGCAGAGCACATTGAAAATTTTTCGCCTTTTGAAAATCCACTGCCTTCACCGCCTCCTTTTGAACTGCAAATTCCAGTTTACGATGCCAGTGCAACAACCCCATACCATTGGGGCGGTTCCACCTTGTACACCACCATGTATTTCATATAAACTTCCAATAAATCACCATTCATCACTTCATGGGTGGCCAGAAAAGCCAAGTAACAGCTCTCTGTACTTCGTCGTCGAGGATTCATCAGAGACCCGACGCCAGCAGAAAACACTTTCAGTATATTTTCGTGTTAACGTTTTGGAATATAGCTCAAAACTGATCTTTTAAGCGGCGTCTGGCGGCGGAGCTGGGCATTGCGGGATATGAGGGCACAGGGACGCATTCACGAGCGCTTGCGGTTTGCCAATGGCTTTTCGCGCGGCGCCGCGTTCGCGCAGGCCGATTCCCTCGCGGGGGCAACAGACGCGCAAACGCTTTCTTGCACCGGCCGCAAAGCCCCGCTCCTCCCCGCACCGCACCGCACCGCACCGCACCGCACCGCACCGCACCGCATCGCACCGCACCGCCCGCGCCAAACTACACACGGCATTCGACCTCGTTTTACATACGAGCATTTGTATTTGCCTGTGGCGGACGTGGAGAAATGTTCGTTTGTCAGGTGTGACGGAGGAGCTTATCCTCTTCGCTTTGGGTAGGACCACGTTGAATGATAGGTTGAACTTTTGAAAAACTTCGATGTGAAAGGTTCCTTGTAATAGGCTGTCTTGGCAAATATTTGTTCGTCGTCTGCAAAGCATCGTAAGTTTGGGAGATCATTAATGAACAATAGATCCCTATAAGTAGATTGCTGCATGAAGTGGTCTACATAAAAGCTCCGGGTCTGCTTTTGGGAGGGATCTATAATAGATTTTTCATATCAAGTGAGTGAGTGACTTCTTGGGCTGGTTTTAATTTACCGCCATATTAGGTTTATATTGATTAATATTGTAATGATTTGAAACTTTACTTTCCTATTTTTCTTGCTTTTGTCAGAACAAGAGCGCCTCCAGATATCCAGACAAAAGATAATAAATTGCAGCTGGAATTAAAATATGAGGAAAAACTGGTTTCGTTTCCTTTTCATTAAAATTTTACTAGGCCTGTTGTGTGGTAACTAACATAATTTACTTATTCGAATACCACTATAATGAAAACTAGTCTTTAAAATTTCATCCAATCCTGCCTCCTGTAAATTAAAATTTTGTTTTGACATTAGCATTGAATGACCTTTGGGTGTTTATTTCCCCACTTCGTGGTCGTGACTCCGAGACTGCATCCTGGATTGGACTGCAAGACATCGAACGCCAGACATCACCCTTTAGCGGAAACGGAGGGAGATATCCTTCCCATGTTAAAGATTGATACATTTTCTCTAATAGTATTGAAACTAGCTAGTTGAAACTTGGCAACAACGGAGATCAGGTTTTTATACACTCACTTAACTATTTTAAGTCTTAACAAATCATTAATATGTGATATACAAAGTTCTAAAAACGTATTTTAAGCACTTGCTATATTTGTCTTAATATTTCTAAACATGAAACTACTTCAATATAAATATTAAGACATAAAACGTTCTTAAAATATCAGCTTCTTTCGTAGTTTTTGCGAAAAAGCTCCTTATATAGCAACAGTTTGAACATAAAGCTCTCAGTTTTCTAATTTCCTTGGAGACAGGTTTCCTTCTTGTAGGATTTACTTCTTGAAAAACCAACGACTTAGAATGGACGTAAGACAAAATTGGGCTTCTTTGAAACGCAAATTTAAGTAAAATACTCTGACGTAAAGAACAAAAATATAATTTTCTGCACCCTTTCCGTCCCTTCTCTCCATAGAGGCACCATTCCTTCTTATTGCGTTTAATTATCATTTGAAAACAAATAGAATCAAGATCGAACAAAAGAATTACAAGCTTGTTTTTGAAAGATCAAATTATTCATCACTTCGTAAAGTAAACGAGTGGTGCAGCACACCTTCTCTCTCCTTATTTGTAACGTTTGCGATTATCGGGAATTCAGAGAGATCAATAAAAATGAGACTGCGAAATTGTTTTTAAGCTTCCTTTTCACTATCCGAGAACAAAATTGATAAGAAAAACACGCCAGAAAAGGGGAATCCCTATTGAGAAAATTTTGGAACTGTTATTGAGAGTTCTTATCAAGTATTCCTAAAAATCAAAGTACCCGTTTCCAACTCCCAGGGCATTCTGTTCGTTGTAATCGATATGGATATGAAGGATATGTCTATTTTGCAGGAAATATTTCGAACGATTGAGGCACTAACGTTGCCCAGGAAGCTGGACAGACACGTGTTATCAACAGTCGAAGTTTCGTTATCTAGGACCCACAAAATGCACTGGACACAGTTATTTCGGACTGATACGTGTTAAAGAACGCGATTTACTAAATTTAGAAACAAGATTTATTTGTACTTGCAGTTCACGAAAATACGCGTTTTTCTGTCGAGAAACGCCGATTTCCGCAGCGTCATGACAATATTTTCGTTTTTCTAGGTAGGTACGTAGAAAGGCGAGAAAGTAAAAACAAAAATCGAACTACATTTAAATTTTTTACTTTTTTCAAAGTTATTTTCGGTTTTTTAAAAACCAGGTGGGTAGTTTCGGACGAGTAAAAAATTTAGCCAACCCCGATTAGGAGAGCTGTTAATGCAGAGGAGACGCAGATGCGAAAGGGGACGACACCGGAATGGAAATGGACACGGACTATTTTCCTGAAGCTCTTGTGTGGCGCGGCCGCGTTGCGCGGAGACGCGCGACTCCCGCTCGCTGCCACCAGCGCCGCCGCCACCGCTGCAGCCGCAACCGCCCCGAAGCTCGTTTGCGTGATCCAAGTACACCATCGCGCGGGTAGGCCTAATTGAAGGTTTTAGGATGATAATGTGACAAACCGCTATGAAACAGATTCCGCGATATCGCTGCTTTAATTTGCATACTGGCTGCGTGCTGTTTTTCCTCGCCTGTTTTGTTATTATTAGCTATTGTTAAGGTTATGACTATATATAGGATTCGAATGCCACCGTATAAGAAATTATTTTTTATTCTTACGTTTTTAATGATTTTTATCAAAATTTGCCTGAATTATAGTTCAGCTTCGTACATGTCATTTAAGTTGCGAAACGCTGGTTAACCTGCTGTATCTAAAGTGGATTAACACCTAAATATTTCCACTTTAGATGTGCAATTTGTATTCTTATAAAAACGTGACAGTAGGTTAGTGTCAATTAGGAATTTACTGCGTATTATGAGTGCGTTATCTGTGTGCAGTGGGTATAGAATTTTCAGTGTATCGCCAATGCAAGAGAGAGGTTTTATTTAGGTAACACTACATCATTGTGTGTTGCAGGTTGATAATTTTGAATCTGCACATCCTTAGAGTGTAAATGATTCCTATTGCAGACTTACATAAGGACGATTTCATATACCTCAGTTCATTTCTTTGGAACGATGTGTTTAGATGGGAGTAAACTGAAAATTTGATTCTGAGTAGGCGTGTTAACTAAAATAATTCTGATTCGTATTTGACCCCGTAATTCTCAATGACTTTCCCGACCAAACTTGAGATATTGTATTGTCACGATATATTGAAAGACTATTGCGATAATTAGTAGCCATATATTATTCCTAATTGATCATCCAGACATTGCTTAGTTTTACATCCGAATCTTTAGGTCGCACCCCTTCGAAGCTTGGTTCTCCGCTTAATCCTTTGTCGACTGCACTGAAGATGCGCCAGCCGTGCCTGGTCGTTACGGCGTCCTTATAAGGGCTTGCCGGAGACGAGTTGAGGCTACATGCTTTGTTTTTTTCGATTTCGTAAAGCTGAGAATGCTCTCCGAAAAATGGTACGAAAATGCGTGCCCTATTGTCTTCCATTTACTGAGTAGCTGCTGCTCCGTCACTAATCATATTTACGTTGTTTACTTATTTGCATAAAAATTGCAATGTAAATTGAAAAGAAATTACTTTGAAGAAATAATAATATCTGAATTGGATAAGTTTATTTATTGATGCTAATATTTTGAAGTACTATTTTAACTTATTTTTTTTGTTGGGAGTAAATTTTGAGTTGTATGTAAATGAAAGAAGGAAAAGGAGTTTGTCTTTGAAACATAAAATAAGCTAATGATAAGACCAGAATCTCAGTTTCTGTAATAAATCACGTATCAATTGCTTGTAATGTTCAGGTACAAAACTGTATTACAAAAACAATACCAACTTGTAGGATGTATATTGTAACACAAAGCCCGTTTGCTTAGTGACATTATGAAAATTACGACCACTGTTTCCAGCCATGAATGGATTTTCAATCGGTACTAACTTGTTTCACCAATTTGATTTGGTCATGAGTTTTCATTAAGGTTCTTAATATGAAACTTCATGGAACTCATTACAACACACCGTTCTAATGAACGTTGAAATGGAATACTGATAGCTCAGAAATTGGCGAGAATGTTAATGAACAAGCAGATAATTTGAGAATGAGCGTTTTTGATCCGTTCTGGTCGCGGAATGCTATATGTGTTGTAAATTATGTCTATGTTCGTAATTTCACGTCCCAGGAAGTTAGGATAACTGCATTTTTCCTGGGGTTGGGTATTAGATGCTTATATTGAGAGCGCACATTGCTTACAATTAAATATTTTGTATTGAGAAATAGCGGTTCTGAAATGTGTAATTTTTTTGCAAGCTTCGATATTCCACCGGCAATTCCAATCAGTTAGCTTCTTTGAACAGGAGGTCATCGAACTGCAATTCTACTTGTTCGATTGATTTAAATAGGACTGTATTGTATATTTCCGTAAAAATATACAGAAATATGAGAAGTCGAGTTTCGTGTAGTATTACATTTTCAACGTAGTAATGCTATTTACCACAATAGAGAACGATGAGAATTAATATCGTATTTTTAGTTAAAATATCATCCGTCGTTCAATTTGAATTTGCCCAATTTTGAAAATATGTAAATTGTAGGCAAAATTGTATGAATTAAAATTGTTTGATTTCTGTATACTATTGAATGATACGTTACAAAGTTAGTATTAATTTCAATACTCATATAAATATATTTCTATACTGTGCTGAAAGACTGTAATGATACAACTTACACAAATTTTCTCTAAGTGACACCGGAAAAACTCTTAGATCTTCGTGTTTGCCAAATTGCACGACCCTAAACATGAGAAGTACGACTACCAGTCGTTTTCCTACACAGAAACGAAGTTCCAGGCTAACACGAGTTTTGCATTTTATCACTTCATTTCAGGGTACTCGAGAAACGGAAATTGTGATTCCCAAGTCCAAACAATTACCGTGGAAGATTAGTTTCTACCTACTTAATGGTCTTAAACAACCGAAGCAAATTCTGAGCTCAAGGACCGTGACAGAGCATTCGGCTAGTGAAAGCGAAGAACTACGTGTCAGTGAAATGAAGAACTTTAAATGGTTCTACCAAACAAAATATTTCAAATTAAATAACATGGCTAATACAAGAAAGTTGTATTTAATAATATGTGAAAATATTTTTCCACACAAATTCGTTAAGATATATATCGTCTGTGTACGAAACTAGAACCTCCAGAATTACATTAGCCAAAAGATTGTTGATGATCCTTTGTTTTTAAAGGTATTTGTTGATAAGTGCTCTTCCGTTGTCAATAAAAATTGTTTCTGCGAAGGAATATAAGTTATGTTTTCATTATTGTGTTTGCTATTAGATTAATGTGGAGTATAGTAGATATCGTTATTTATTCTACGTAGAAGTGAACCGTCTTGATCAAATTAAATATCAGTCGGTTAGAATACTAGATAATTTCTGTAAAATACTTGCTTAACAATCAGCCGTGACACTGAAATTGCTTCTCTCTAAAGCGTACTTTCGCGGCTCCCCAACCCCGAGAAGCCGGAGACATATTCACAATAAAAATTTGTATAATTGTTTGTATTCTATCTCGAGCCTTTCACTATGTCAATTGAATTCGTTATAAATTACTATAAATTTTAAATTCAGCGTAAATGGAAACTTCTGTCGAAGAAAACCTCAAGTCGACTGGACTTTTCTGCTGTCGTTCCCCTCCCCAGTAATGTAATGTATAGATTATAGATTAGCAACTCTGCATTTTCCCTCACTGTTACAGAATTAGGGTTAACAGAAAAACAAATTCACATACAATGTGTTGGATTCTGATAATTTCCAATCACATATTTGTAATTGAAAAAAAGTGTTGTGTCTTGGCACGCTGTATGTAATATCTATATTACTACTTTCCAAAGTGCCCATAAATTTAAAGAAAACTATGCACACTCCCGCCTTTTGCAAAAGGTCTGTGGTTTTGGTAATGAAACATTCGACTTTCACTTGTTTTATTCCACCTATTCTCATACTGCGCATACCGACTGAATTACCACACCCAGTGCATCACAGCTGACGTCCTGCTACAAGGCTCCAAGGAAGAGGCCGTCCTTCACTAAATGTTTACTATTCACTTGTTGCGTTATCGAACAACTTTTTTCCTCTTCTTAGTATATAAAGATCTGTTGTAGTTTGTATCCGTAAATACGATAAGTAGTATCATTGCAGTATTTGTGAAGACTTTGTTTAAATATTTAATTTATTGTAGTGTTATACAATAGTATTCTATTTGTTGTTTTTAGCAATGTGCCTGCTACGTTTGGGAAAACCATTTTGTGTGGTTTTGTTGAGATGAATTATTCGGCGGCAGACCATTAGATACTGTATTAGATGGCACTCGCATTAATAATTACGAAGGGGAAATGCTGAGGAAAAGTGGACAGAATGCTCAGAGTAAAACAGAATCAGGTGCCAAGTACTCTGAATCTACTTCGCGTCGAGTAACCTGCACACAGGCAATTCGGCGTCGGCGGTGGTAGTGGCGATAACGACGGCGGGCGCATGGGTCGTCGCGCGGTCGGTGCTGACCTGTGCACGCTGACCTCGTGGGAGGGGGGACCTCAAGAGATCGCCCGGTGCCTCGCTGCCTCACCACTCGCCCGCCGCAACCACGCACCTATCCATCCAACCCACCCAATCATGCACTCTCTCACCCTCTCACTCCGCCGACGGCGCGCGCCTCTCTCTCCTCTCTCTCTCTCTCTATCTCTCTTTCTCTCTCTCTCTCTTTCTCTCTCTCTTTCTCTCTCTCTCTCTCTCTCTCTCTCTCTCCTTGCCGCCTCCCAGGAGATCAGATGGGCACCAATTCGGAAATCCGTGGTGTCTCGAATTCCCGAACTTTCGCGATTTCATAGTTTCGCGATTTTGCGTAGTTGAAAATTCGGCTACTGACCCCGACATTCATTTTGTCGGATTTCATCATTGAACACCGACGTTTGGAAACATTAATATTTTGCTAGCGATGTCGCATCCCTATTCCCGATCCCGGTGCGTCCTTCATCTCTGTGAAACTCGCACGAACGAATCTAAACGTGCTGCGTGCCCAGTGGGAGAGCGCGGCCGTGTCAATCTGTGATGGCGGTGGTTCAACCTCCCAGCGATCGCGCCCGGCGCGGCGCCACAAATCCGCAGATGACGCGTCCAGTGTGTGTGTGTGTGTGTGTGTGTGTGTGTGTGTGTGTGTGTGTGTGTTGGGAGGGGGTGGGTGAGCGACCGCGACTCCGCAATTACTGCGCACGTCTTCGGCGGTTCGCCGATGCGCAAAAAAGCTCGCGGAACCGCAGGTGGCGATTCGCGGCGGCGCAGAGGCGACGCTGAGCGCCGGCCTCCGAACGGTGGAACGCAGGGAGAACGGGACGGCGGGCGCGGCGCCGGCGGAGGTTCTGACCAGGACGAGGACAAGGGCGGCGGGGCCCCCCAGATTCTTCTTCTTCCTCCTCTTCTCCTTCTTCCTCGTCGGCCGATGTTATAATTTCTTTTCTTTCGGGGTGTCGTCGTCTGCTTACTCTGCTGTCTACTGCTTACGTTATTCTTATCTTCCTTTCCTTTCTCGTCTTCAGTTACTTTTCTTCGCAAATTTATCTCCTTTCTCTTTTGTCTGTTATCCTTTCTTTTGTTTCACTGCCACGTCACTCCCGGGATATTGGGGACGAAGTATCAAAGTACTTTTACCGACGCGTCACTGAAGCATATTTAAAAACAAAGGAATACAAAAATATTAAAATCACTTTTTACAATTTGGTGTTTACATCAGAGTATAACATATTACATGATGAAAAGTGTTAAAAGACGTTGTATATAGTTGATAGTGATAGTAATATGTTTATATTCATTTGTCTTTATTATGTTAAAATGTATTGTCTATGCTATTGTCAACCGTTTTTTCATTACGTGTATTGCTTTTGACAAGGCACATGCTAAATGTGCGAAACGGTGAGCTATTAATAAATGTACAAACGACAAAAATCTTAATTCCTGATATCTACCTAAGATAGATCATACGTAGTTCAAACCTACTTAAAACTTACCATCTATCGACAATAAATAATAATAATATTAATAGATATAATAATTAATAAAATAATAATAAATAAATAATAATTGCGCCTCGTCACCATAGCCGACGGACCCGCTGGGCGCGCGTTGCCGGCGGAGCGCGCGCGGCGCGGTGGGCTGGTCGGCGGCCAGCGGGTGTGCGGCCAGCGGCCGCCGCTTCGTATGCAGGTCGGCAGCGGGTGGCGCCGGAGAGAGGCCGCGCACGCGGGGGTGGAGCGACGCCCCCGCCGCCGCCGCGCCCGCCGCCGCCGCCCCCGCGCCGTCGCGCCCCCGCCCGCTGCTGGCGCCGCACTTGGCACCGCCGCGCGTGTTTGCGCGGCGGACGCGGCGTGACGGCACGCGGGCCGTTCAGGCGCTTCCGCGGCGACGCCTTTCCGCCGCCTGCCCGCGCCCGGAAGGTGGACGCTCGGAGTAGGTTGGCACGCCCTCAGATTCGCCACTTTTCCGTAATTTTATTCAGTTATCGAAATTTTTTCTGCGTGTTTCTTTTTTATTTGCTTTAGTGCGAACTTGGACACGCGTGCATCTTTCAGCAGGTTGCGAGTACTTTCTGGTGGGGGGGGGATTATCATTTTAGCTGAATCCCTATTAAATCTCCCGAGGTTGTTAGTTCTGGGCGTATGGACGATGAGATGATGATGATGTTGATGATAATGATGATGATGATGATGATGATGATGGTGAGGGATGAAAGGACGGCACACACATATAAACATACACTAATACACCCATGCCAACTGTTTTCTCGTCTCTCGTCTCTAGACCGGTACGGCACTACGGCCCCAACGATCCCTGCCGGTGTCCGGTGTGTTTTTCATTTATTTATTGAACGTCGAAAAAGTTGAAAAGAATGTGTGAGGTGTTGTGGTGACAAATGCATTCTGTGAACGTTTCTTCATTTCTGGGATCCCTACCCTATTCCATATACAAGTTGAATTATAAATACAGGTGGAAATGAGCGTTTTTTTTGGCAAGAATTAATATGTAAATTTTGACTCCCGTGAAATAAAACCTATCTGCAAAAGCAAATCATTTATAGATCTTCCATATTATCCTTCAATGTTTCGTTAAGGAATCGACCGATTTAATGCCGCGACAACATGGAGAACTATCATATGATTAACTATATTCTTGACTGGACTCTAGAAAACGTGCACAGAAAGTAAAGTTACATAATGACAGCTTTGCATTTCAAAGGTGTATTCCCAATAAGCCCGTGCTGTTTTTATTTCAAGAAGAATTTCACATTGTAATTCTGCGTTTTCTTGAATAAATTAATACTCCCAGAAATACTTACTGAATCCGCCCTTACTCAGGGAGCCCCCATGATATTCTGATGTTATTCCCTACAATTATCCTAGCACAATTCGAGAAGTTTCGTGTGATCAGATCTATCTCACCTTCAGAATGGTGGATCATGATTCAAAGATGAAAAAGAATTCCAATATGATGAGCGAAATTTCTCTGGTCCGCGCGGAATTGGTATCGGTTGCATGATAAAAAGGTGGATCGTAATACAGGGATTGCAGGGTATTCAAATACAGTAAAGGAATTTTCGCGTGATTCACGTTGGATCAGACGGGTTACTAGTCGCACGACGAAAAAATGGAAATACGATGGTTAGATGTATTCTAAATATATTCTCGAATTTAGGAACGGTTCGCGCAAGACCGTATATGTTTCACGATTTAATTATTTATTTAAATTCAAAAAAGTTAAAAACTGTGTTTGACTTACTATGGGAGTAGTGCAATATGTGTCCATTTGCTTGAGCTCTAAAATCAGTACCGTAACTCGTAAGTATTAAGTTGAATTATGAATGCTAAACGAAACTAGCCTTTTTGCAAGAATTGACTAGAAAATATTGGTTCTCCTCTAATGAAAAGTAAACTATTTTCAAATGCATATCAGCTACTAAGGCAAATTAGCGAAGTAATCGTTTTACTGCCGCGAAAAGGGGCATCTCAACATTTATTCAATTGATTAAGGAAAATAGAACGAAAGACGTAATCGAGATGACTTTTACTTATTAATTTATTTAACGTCAGAAGCATTTCAATACTATGTGTGACGTATCACGTAAAGTGTATGTACTAAAATTATTTGAGACGAACATTACAAATTTCGATGAATATGATGTATGTATAAAAAGGCGCAGCAAATACTCATAGAAACTCTCATAGATCTTTTTGAAATAGTGGATTTCATAGAAATATTTAGTTATTTACTGCCGAAGTTATAAACAGTTGTCTTTGAAACTATCGAATTTGCTGAAATTTCGTAGGCTTAGCTGATCCCTACGATATTATACTAGCAAATTAATTTTCCTCCGATAGAAATTAAATTGGGAATTTTCATGTCTTGGGAAAATGGAATTCGTAGATCTCACGTAATATTTTTTGGCAATAATCCATATATGAGATATCGTCATGCCTGATGTCCTTTCTTCAAGAGATACTCAGAGATTCTGCCTGGAATTCTACCTTCGTCAGCCTCATCATTAAACAACGGTTACATTCAATCGCCCTAATCTATATCACCACCGTTTGTTACTATCAGTTCATTACTATTCTTATGTTTTCGACTGAATCACCTAACTCGATCAAGATCACTACCTTCATCAACACCATCTAAATCTCCTATCCCCTCGGCTCGCTCCGGCTCCTGTACCCTCTCTCCTAATTGCATTCTCGTCTTTGGTTTCTGTCTTCCCGATGAAGCCCTCAGCGTCTATTAGGAGGGTGCCAGTAGAATTTTTTGTGGCTGCGATTACCGGCGGTGGCGGTCGAGGTGGCTGCGGCCGTGGCGACGGCGGTGGCGGCGGCGGCGGCGACCGTGCCCCAGGCGGTGGGCGGGGCGGCGTCGCGCTGTCTGCCACGCCCGCCGCCCTCGGCTGCCCCCGCTAGCCTCCGACCATCTCTGACCACTCTGCCAGCCAACCGATCTCGGACGGGGTTCAGCTGCCAATCACTTCTCCTGTTTGCCTTTCGGCCTGTTAGCTGTTTATATGCCGCTTCAGTTCTGAAACTGAATAATATGCGAAAGTTCCCATTCCCTTAGAATTTAGGGGTATATCTAAATTCTTATGTGTTTGACTACTTTGTACAGCAAGTAATATTTGATCAGGGAATTATATAATTTGTGTACGAATTGTAATTTAGGCTCACTTGTTTTTGGTTGAATATGTTTTGATGACGCTGCATGGTTCTCTGAGAAATTATTTTATCACGCGTGTCGAAGTTAATAAAAGAAAGGCGTAACTTTATCAAGAACATTGATTATGAAAGCAAATAATGTATGCTTTTATGACGTATGCTATTGTTTCTGAAGTGTTAGTATTTAATTATTAGTTGTCCATTGAGAAAGGTTCACGACCATCTAAGTGAATTGCCGAATGTTCCGGAACCATGGGATGTGGTCACAATTGAATTTAAAACAATAAAACATTTCTGTTTGCCTACGTTTCGGAATATTTATTTACATTTCTGGGCTACTAATACACACGAGAAGAGCAACAGTTAAAATGTTGGGCTACGCATTAATTATTAAGCAAATACACTTTTGCGGTCGAATATTGATAGGTCTGATGATAGAATCAAATTTTTCCGAACGTTGGCAATCTGAAATGTTTTAATGGTTTGCATTTAAATGTGATCAAACCCCATGATTTGGAACGTTCTTTAACTATTTATTGTAGACTTGACCTGGAGGACTGTGAGACAAAATGTTAGATTAATTTGCTAAGTCCTGTAATTCCAATACTGCGTTTGTTTCACACAGGTATGCATCTGATCGCAGTTACGTCTTCCTGTTGTGGGGATAAAGGAAGAACCATTCCATTGCTTCACTAATCCGAAGTGTCGAAAACGGGTGACACTGGAAGAGCATTAAGGAATCTGAAGGAAAGTACGCATTGCATACACCGTATACAATTTTTTTTATTCTGTAGAATGATCAAAGTTTTTTATACATGTTGTCACACAATTCACTATCTCTTTCACGCATGTTCCCACAGCACGCACTCTTGAACTTACTAACGCATTATTGTTGTTAGGCTTCTCGCACATTCGCTCGTGCTCAATATTTTCTGGGATTTCTGTAGCTCTTTCTATCTTCGTATGTATCTGAACAATACTCTCTCCGTTAGTCAAATTAGCCTAAATGTGTTCGAATCGACGAGTCCCCAGTCACCAACCCACTTGTGTTTTCCCGTCATTTCCCGGGTGCCTTATCAGCCGAGGGGCCGTCGATGCCTTATCTCACGCCACGCACTCGCCCCCCTTCTGCCTGCCATATGGTTTGATGAGCGGGGGTCCCGAAAGACGGAGGGCTATTGGAGATCGCCGCCGACAGGCCCTGATGTTTCGTACTTTCGTCTCCCAGCGGAGCGAGCGACCACAGACCAGCCTTTCCGAAGGGGACCTCACGATAGAAAAAGCTGAGGGCCCCTGGAGATTCCCAGCCTCGCGTCTCTACGCTTTAATTTTCTCTCCAAACCCTCAGCGGTAGGTAAAAGATTAGCAGAACCGACTGTCACGTTGGTGGCATTCTTTGAAACAATATTTGTTGACAACGTCCCTCCAGCCAGCCAGTCTTTTTTGATGTTGAACCGTAAGTGTCTGGTCTGCATGTTAAGGACTATCCTCGACTCCTGTGCTCGACGGCAAACGACTGAAAGTCGACAAAGGATGGTAAACATTTACCATTTAAGGTGGGAAAGATTAGGAAATTTAAGAGAAAAAATATCTGAAATATTCAACAGCTGCCGGTCTTTTCACAGTAGCGCGGGCCTGGTAGCGATTGTCGACAGAAGGATCAGATGTCAATGTTTAGAAGCAGAGATTCAGCTCACGCGTGGTAATGTTTGTGTAGCTCACGTGGTCTCAAAACCGTAAACGGAAGTAAATATGGCCCACACGTGTACTTCCGCGGTGAAATAGCCATGAGTGCTATGGGTTGGATTTCTCCCCTCGCCCTTCTGTGCTGAGTCTCTTTTTTAGGATGCATAAGTGATGCGGGTCACATTACGTCACATTACTATGGCTTTACAAACACCTCGGCTTCCTTTTAGAGAATTTCCTTGTCTGTTAATCATGAGAAGACGCTCCGCGTTTTCAAATAAAATTTCTCTCGCCATTTTACATCACCTCAGAATTGCAAGTCATACTTTTTAAGAAAATATTTTATTGTAGAAGATTGGTAGGCGGAATTAAAGAATGACTCAGATCGGAAGAGTCACATACTTATCCTTCTCGAGTTTCTTTCCTTAAAAGCCTCATCATCTTTACATGTGTCACCGCAAGAACATATCCTCTGCAACAGTCACGTAGTACAGTAGAACAAACTTTTTTCCTGGTGTGTGGGTATCTTTTCTGTTAAAACAGATATTGTAAGAAAATATTGTACTAGTGGTTTTCAGAGAAAAATAGCAAAGTTATCTTTGCCTGAACGTCTTACATGATGCTGTGTATTCTACGCCAAGCTATGCGAAGAGTTTATTGAACAGTGCCATGCCCACTAGAAATGCAATGACAATTAATTGTAGTTCATTGTGTCATTTCAAAAGTGAACATGATATATTTCTGAATATCACCAGTTTTATATTATGGTACATAATTTCATGACGCCTACATTTCTTTAGTAACGTTGCTGAAGATGTGCATTTAAAAATTTCGGATATTTGGACTGTCTTATTAATACTTACAGAATGATATATGTAGTAATTAAATCAAGAAATTCTCTAATTAACATCAGGGAGGAAAATTGTGGAAAGAAAATATTTTCTGAAGAGCACTTTAGCTAGCTGACTGAGACTCAACTAATTGAAAATCAAGAAATGAATTTTCTGCACATTCATTAACAACTTTTTTCAAAGAAATAAAAAAAAACTTCATTAAAATCGAAATTACATAAAATATAAAAGAATATCCATTAATATGTAGTACCTTTTATATTTAACTCATTCGTGACTAAGCGACCGCGTTTGGGCGCCATAGTTGCAGCATCGCTGGCGGACATATCGGCGTTCCAGCGCTGACCCGTAGCGCGCAGGGCGTGAAGCGTGGCAGCTGATACTCTTCGGCGTGTGTAGGGGGAATTGGAGAGCCGTTGGCCCAACCCGCAGCATCACACAGTGCATGACGCCTATATTCGCACGAGTGCTTTGACACGTGACTGATGAAGGTGGCGGACTCATTAATTAATTATAAAGTGCGCTACGTACTACCTTTGTAACTGAATTTTATTATTGTATTTTTATCGTGTTAAGAAGTAAAATGATAGCAATGATGGGTAGCCCTAATTTGTGTCACCAATGGTTGGTTTTGTTCAATTTTTAAGTAACTCAGTTAAAGATAGTATCCGCGCTGCTGTTTCGGAAACAACTAGAAATTTCGTGTGGAGAAAAAAGAAGTAAATACTTTCGCCAAAATTCTCAGATTTGTCATAGAGACCTCATTTAAGACGCATATCCCACTCGTTCTGTTATGTACTTGAATTCTCGACTCCTAGGCAGCAGATCTGACAACGATGGTTAACTCATCGCCATCTCCTAACCAATAAAATAAAAACGTTGGTAATGACAATATAAATTTAAAACGCAAAGCCACTAAGAATACCTTAACAGCTGATCAATGTACAAGAAAATAATACTTTTTTCATTTTAATTTGAATCTGTAAATTTAAAGCGAACGTTTTCCGATTATATCAGTAGACGCGTAGGAAGATCTTACGGTTCAGGAACTCATCTATGGTACGATTTATTTAGTCGTGCATTTGACGTAAATCAGCGGTTTTGATTTCATCCAATCGGTATTTTATATGTAGCTACAGTGACGTCACTATGGGGACGTTCGAGCTCCCGATTGGATGAATCCGTGAACAGTTGATTTATGTCAAGTGCCCGGTTAAATAAATCCTAGTATAGTATTTAAAAATTGCTGCAAACGTGTCGTCCAGCCATGTCGAACCTCATCAGAGCTAAACTTTGAAGCAAAGCAACATTCAAAAGTTGTACCCGGCTAAGGCGATCTGATTATTTTTTAAGCCCTTCTCTCTCTTCGCTTTGGAAGCGTTTTTCGCGGGCTGCTGATTATTTCGTCCCCGCCAGCAGACGCCGAGATCCGGCTGCCGGAGCCGGTCGTGGCGCGTCCGGGCCGGGGCGGAGGCGGAGGGCGGGAGGGTCGTGGTAAGCGCGCTGCGTCACACACGACGCGGCCGGCGCGGCTGCCGGGACGTCCGCCCTTTGTTGGGGCAGTTTAAAAAATGTTTGCGACGCGATCAGCCGCGCAGGCCGGTGGATGCGGCGAGGCACACGGAGGCGCTGGCGCCCGGGGCCAGTCCGCACGGGGAAACCGGCCTCTGCGCCGGCTCGGCGGAGGAGTCGACGTCGAAACATCGACGTTGTCAAACATCGATGGTTAATAAGTAAATCATCTAAGGTGGCCATGTTCTGGAAAACATGTATAACCGGGAACAAATCAGAAAATTTCTTTGCTCCGGAAAAGTCAATTGAATTCATGATAAAAATCATTTGAAGCCACAGAAAGTTTTGAGATAGTTATAAGAGTAGATATTATTATCCCAAAAAACAGTGCAGCATTATTTTTTGTTTAATTTATAGTTTTTTGAGTTTTTTTTATTTGTCCTTTATTACATCGAAATCAGAGAGCTGACAAATTAGTTTCAGGATTGTGCGGACGGGCGTGCTGCATTAAACTTGCATTAATATTTTCTTTAAATAATGTGAAATGATTCCTGGATCGTATTAGAGAACAAATTAAAAAATGACCTGATAAACCGGGAATTGTGTAATCCTGTGTCACTGATTTCATTAATAGTTTTAACGGTAATCTATGTACAAGATAAAACTTGTCCGCCGGATTGCGCTGTGTATGCGTTTCATTGCATGCTCTTTAACTCTTGCACTCTTGTGTGCTTATATTGCAGAGAAGCGTTCACTAATTCGTTGTTAAATAGATGTTACCGAATTAACACTTTAAACTGAATGTGGTTAACTTTGGAATCACGTGAAAGCTTAGTATTCAGCGATTTTTTTATTAAACAACGTCGATAAAGGCGCAATTGATGAACTGACAGATATATTGCGTGTCCTTACATTACATTCTGCATTGCGGGCTCTCACGGTTGTTCTCACGGTCACATTTGCGTGATACACACCCGTGACCACGCGACACATCAACGTCACCTCGGCCGTCACCACTAGTATCACCACCTGTATCACCGTCAACACACCACTATCATCATCACGCCACATCAACATGACATAGAAATTCGCCACTCTCGGTCGTCCACACCACCCTCGAATTCACCCACTAATTCCACCCCTACCACCTTCAACACCTCCACCTTTCGCTTCGTCAACCGTCCACCAAAAACAAAATCACCGTCGATTCGAAGGGTTACCGTGATACCCATGCGTCCTTATCCAAGACTGTGAGGTCAGACAGAACGCAGGCGATGGAATAAAAAGCGGGAATGTCGCCGCTACCTACAAGTAACGTTGCGTCTTAAAGGACGACAACTGAAACGAACACAAAAAATAAACGGGAGAGAAATATAAACGAAGTGGGACAACCGTCCTGGCAGACAGTGACGTCAGCACAGTAACGATGCCGGGAACCAGGTCGAGATGGGAGCAGCAAATTGTAATAATTACAATCGTGAGAGTGAAAGTGACAGAGATGTAAGGAACTCTGTGACAAAATGTTGCAGAATACGTGAATTCTCATCGACGCAACTAGATTACTACAACGAATAATATTGTTGTCGATAACTTCCAAACAACACCGTCGCTGATTATCATTGTCTACGCTGATAGCCTTGAACAAACCGTTCACATCAGCTCTGACTGAAACGTCAGCGACAACGACGTCAAAGACAAGGACGACAACGGGGACGATAGACGATTGTTGTGTGTTATGGGTTGGTGACTATAACCATACCGCGGGAACGAATCCCGAAGACCCTTTATACATAAACAACGGCGATATTGACGATACGAAACATTACCATCGCCGAATGACTATAACATCGAAAAAACACCAGTTGTGAGACGAGACGGCGACGACAACAAAGCCAAAGAGGACAACGAAAACGACAACGACGTCGCCGTCGCCGTCAACGACGATAACCTCGGACTCCAGCTATCGCATGAGCGCCGAACGAGTGGACGGCGGCGACAACGACGAAGACTGACCGGCAGGACGACAACGTCGGAGACAAGGAGGACTGTTACGGTCGCAGGCTGACGTTCCCCGCCGCCACCGCGCCTTCGTGAACTGGCAACAATGGCCATTAAAACTGGCCGAAGGGAGGCTTCGCGGTTTTTTGATTGCTTATTTTGTGGGTCGTAAATAACGCGGCGTTGATTTAGAAAGCGTGGAACGGAGTTATCTTTGTTGGAAATGCTCCGGAAAAGTAATATCCCGATGCCGCTCTTGGTCGCCGGTCGCCGTTGCCGAGCCCGCCTCTTTCTTGCGCTTCTTTTTGCGCCTTGCAGGTAGTGCGTGAAGAACGCATAAAGGGACGGCGACGTCTTTCCGAGTGTTTTATATCTGAGACGACACGCGGATTTTAATGATATTTCGTATTCCGGACGTCGAATGATATTGTGAACGACATTCCGTGGTGTACGAAGCGGGGTGTGGGTTTTTGTGTCGACGTCTAATGACTTTTAGGAAGAATGCCAGTGATCGCAAGATTGTGGAGCAGATTAATTGGATCGGTGCGGTCCGTGGTATAAATGGTGACACTTTGGATTGGGATTCTCGATGAAGTTTTAGTACGTTTAATAATAAAAAAACCATCAAGAGATTTACTGAGTTTTTAGCTTAAGAAATATTTTTCGTCTAGGCAAGTGGAAGTAATTATATAAGTCTGATAATAATGGTGGCTATTACATTATTGTTTTCCGAAATTAACTGAATTAAAGTTAATAGAAGTCGTAAATCAATTACAAAATATTGTGTCTACTTCATTGTTACGAAAAGTAAATTGTTTGTGTCGCTCATAGTTTTTTTTGGGACACGTTTCCCAGCCCTAATCTTATTTTTTTTCCCCTGAGTTGCTGTCTTAGAAACGCAAATCACAACTTGTTTACCAAGTATCTCATGATGCTGAGATAGTTTCTTTGCATTTGTCTGAAAGCTCTTATTAGCCCCACATTCCCAAAGAAATAAAAGGATCACATTTGGCAATTTTTATCGGTTCATTGTCCTGCCTTTTTGTTCATTAATGGCTTCAACCAAATTTCTATTATTAATTATATATTTTAATGTATAAAATATCCAAATAAATAATTTTACAAATCGTTTACGCCGCCCAAATTCCGCGGAACATTTATTTTCAACCTTTAAATGATTTATTCCGTCTGCTAAAGTTTGGGGGGTGTTCGCTTTGACATGCGCCATATAAATGAATGCAAAAGTGCTAAAAGAACGCTTTCCTCTCGGCACGTCGCCGCCACGCCCCCGCGGGGTCATCCTCTCGCCGGTGGCTCTTTCCACCCCGAAGCTAAGGGCGGCGGCGTGAAGGGCGGCGAGAACGGCGAACGGCCCGGTGACACAGTGACACGAAGCTGCACCCTCGCGCCCTGCGCTGCCTCCACCGAAGGGCCGTCCGCACCCCCTGCAGCCCCTCGTCGCGCCGCGGGATTTATTAGACTGTAATGCCCTGCATCCGCGCAGGGGTCGTTTTTTATACAGTGGAAATATACACTGCCTGGTCGCGTTATGATAATAACTTCGCAGTTTCATTGCTTTGGAACATGTATTCTAGTAGTGGCACTTGGAGAAATAGATTATGTTTTTTTTATTATTCAGCTAGACAAACAAGTGTTTGATTTGTTGAATCGTAATAACTATTTAAAATATTGCTTTCTAATTTTCAAAGACTTGTGTCAGTGATAGAATTTACGAAAATATTTTTGCAGTTTGCAGTATTGTCACATGCACTTTGTGAAGAATATTTTTTCAGTCGGTCTGATTTGCCAATTTTACATGGTGAAAATGTAATGATGTGCACAGTGAGTTTCTTAAATAATTTTTTGAGATATGTTATTTTAGGAATCTAAGGTCTGCGACAAGTTTGTACAACCTTTCATGTCAAATACAATTAGAATGATGTGACTACTCAGTAACAAACTTATTTCAGGAGCCCTTATCTCAAACATGACTTCCCAGTTTCTTACAGAAAAGTGTTAAAGTGTTAATAAAAAAAAGTTCCATTGAGAAAAAACTAGGACCATTTGTGTGATTATAATAATGAGCCAAGGTAATGAAGTACCATCGCGTCGCCGGTACTGCTGCAGCTTCCACAACGGCTATTTCGGTGCGAGGAGAGTGTTGGCATCGCGTACTTTCAAGCCCAGGGCTTGTGCAATCCTCTAGTGAGATATGGTTTGATGAATTCGGTGGATGGTATTTCAAGTGGAACTCCCATGTTAATACTCCTGTAGTAGCGGAATAGAGTCATTTTATTTTGATGTTCTATATAATATTAGACACAGTACTGAAAATATATTTGTTATTGTGAAGGTTTTAATATTATTCTAGATTGTTTAAGGCTGTATCATACAAAATGCCGTGCGCCTTCATTATTTCTCAACTTCGTTTGTTTTACCTCAGCGTCTATTTCTGGCGCTCCGTACAAATGATTTTGTTGCATTAAGGGAAAGGAAGAATGTCTGCACCATTCACCTAACACATTATTCTTTTATAATTAGTATCGACAACAAAGGGTAGTAAAATTAGGACGGCGCGTTGGTTTCAAACAGATGACGCTCTGTCATCCCGCTCCACATCTCAAGAATTTTAATCTTGATAATGCCTAAATATAGCTCAAAACAAGGAAACGCGCTGGCGTACGGCTCGGTGGCTTTTGTACCTCGTTGGCAGCGGCGATTCTGCCCCGGGGCTCGCGCGCGCCGCGGTGTCAGAGGCGCGGAATCGGTGATTCATAGTGTCTTGTCGGAGAACTATTTTGGCACGTGCTGGCGTCGCTAAATGTCACCGGGAGGATCGCTGCTTCTGCTGCCGCCGCGGTCGACGCAGCCCCTGCCCCCGCCGCCGGCGCCGGCTGAGCCGCCACCGCCACCACCACCACCACCCCAACCCCGCCGCCCCAACCCCGCCGCTGCCACCGACGCCAACCGCCACGCCGCCTTACCCGCCGCCAGCGGCAGCACCACTTGACACTGACACCGACACTGTCATGCCATCGACACCTGGAACACCCGTCGCCGCCTTCCGCCAGCCGCCCGCCGCCGCGCCACACCACGCACCACCACCACCACCACCACTCAACCACCACTCACTCACCACCACACCACCACCACCACCAACGCCGCGCCGCCGCCGCCAACACCGGCATGCGTCACTACCACTACGCGCCGACATCCCATACCGTTGACGCCAAGTTCGCCCCTCACCGCCTCTACGGCTACTGCGGCCGCCACCGCGCAACAACTACAATCACCATCAAACCCACCACCAACCAACCACATTGCCGGTCGGGTGCACGGCGGTCGCGTCGCGTCCAGCGTGCATTGCCGCCCGTCCCTAGCCCGCGGCGCGTGGCCGCAGCCGCCGATGATCGCCTGCGCCCGCCACCCCTCCCCACTCCTGCGCCGCGCGGCCGGACGCCGCCTTCGCCGCGCCTCGCGCCGCCCTGCCCGCTCCGCCCGCGCCTAGTTGCGTCCTACTGCGCCCGCCCGCCGACGCTTCGCCACCCGACGCCCACCCTGCCCCGCCCCCTTCGCAGCTGGTGGGCGGCCCTGCCCACTCCCCGGTGGCTGCGTTGCTTCTCCGCTTATTCCTCACCGCGTTGCCGGGACTGCGCTTTCCTTGTGGCCTTTCTTCTCTCTCTCTCTCTCTCTCTCTCTCTCTCTCTCTCACTCGCTCGCTCGCTCGCTCGCTCCACCAGTGCGTCGTTGCTCTTCTCACGGATCAGAGTTCCCGGACCGAAGATAGGCGTAGGAGGCAGCACGCTAGCTTTGTGCTTCTGACGTACCTGTTTTCGAATACCAACTTCGTCATACATTAGTCCTATTTTCATAACTTTGCTCGATCCTAATACTATTTTACTTTGCCCGCGGCTCTACTTCACAATAAACAAGCTAATTTTTGTCTTACAATAAAACAATTCTCTCGCTCCCCTGATCGTGTCTTTTCGCTAGAACATATGTCCTCATTACGAAAAACACATCTAGTAACTTTGATATTTAGGGGGGACTACCAAAATGATGTTCCCCTCCTCCTAAAAACACTTTTTTGTCCGTGTCTAGTGTATCCACTGCATACAGTTTCGATGTCGCTCCCAAAACCGTCCTGCCCTCTACGACCATATTGTGCACTCATCTGCCCTTCCTTCTTGTTTCACCTGACCTCGCCATTTTCCATCGTGTGGACATTTCCCCCTCCGGTGTTATTATCCTTCTACCCTGACCGGCACTTGTCATAAGCTTCCTGCATACTTTTCGCTGTCGTTTCTTCTTCCCAACATCACAACGCCCATCATCGTCAGGTCTTTTGCACATTGTACCCTATTTTTCATTAACTCGTATGCAACAAATACGTACATACAGAGTTGCTCGTGGAAACCGTAAGAACGTCGCACGGAGAGTGGCGTTTTACAACCGACGCAGTCGCGTCACTGTCTCGCATAACACTGTTGGCACTTGTTGGCGCGACGGTGCCACTGCCCCGCGGCTGCAGTCAGCGGTTGCGAGATCCGCAACGAGGGAGGTTCCCGGAACTTACAGCTCGCGCGCGAGGTCCACCTGGCAATTGTTCAACTCCGCTGCTTTTTTTCTATGTAATGATGTCATTCCGCTTAATGGAGAGTGTCTGCTCATACGGCAAGACATCACCCTCTATGAATTACACTGTACGTTACTTCTGACGCAATGCGTTGCCAGTCGCAAGAAGGGTTGATAAAATTAAAACGACATGTTTACACGAAGTAAATCTAGAAGCCCGTAATTAAAATGCATCTTGTTGTTGACTCCTGCCGCCTGTAGTGGCATGCTGGCTCGCCAGATACAACGCAGGAGGTTGTGTTTTGCGGTGCAGCGGGCCTCGAGGACGGGGGCGGCGGCGGCGGCTGCGATGCGGGGCCGACGGGAAGCGTCGAGGCGGGGGCGGAGCGGCGGCCGCGGGCCGCGAGCCCGCGCCCGCGAGCGAAATCTCGATCGATTCGCAGTGCGTCGCGGAGGGGGGATGGAGCGATAGACGGATGAGGGGCGCGCGCGCGCTCCCCTGCTGTCGGCCGCCGCCGCCGCAACCTCCACCACTGCCGACGCCAAAACCTCCGCTGCCGACGCCGCGCTCGCTCTTGCAACTGCCCTACTCATACAGCGGCCCCTCTGCCTCTCTCTGTCTCTCTATCATTCGTTATCCCTCCTTGTCTTTCTCTATATCATTCCTTCTATCATCCCATTCTCTCCCTCTCGTTCACTGACGCACGCATTGGCGCTCTCTGGCTCACTAGATCTTCCGCTCGACCCGTCCCCTTCCCATCCTTCCTCCTTTACCCTCTTCCTCAGCTCCCGACCACACCCACCTCTCTTAGACATCCGTCCTCATTCCTCGTTTTCACACCCCGCTCACGCGTTCTCATCCCCCGTCGCCTGCTTTCGTCCTCTATCCACAGCCTCTGCCCCTGTCCTCATTCCCCATCCTCAGCCCCCGTCCTCACCTTGCGTCCTCAGCCCCCGTAATCAATCTCTGTCCTCCGCTTCTGTCTCCAGTCACTCTCCTCAACCCCTGTTCTCAACCCTCGTCAACCTACGTTTTGTAGGCGGTCCTAAACCCCGCCCTCAATTCCTCGTTTTCAGCCGTCCTGTCTGTTTCTGTCGCTGAAGTACCCGCCGCTTTACGGCCGTTCACGTTGCTCGCGCCAGCGTCCCCGCCGTTGTCGCCACGGCCGCAGCTGTTTCTGACCTTGTTCCAGCTCCAGACTCCACTTCCTCTTGCGTCCCGCAGCCCCGGAGGCCGTAGCGAAAGAGAACACAAGCCACGCGCACCCCACAGAGTACGTCGCTTTTTCTTCCCTTTTTCTTCCCTTTTTCTTCCGGCGCGTCGGCGGCGGCAACAGAAAGTAAAAGGACCGCCATAACAGACACAGTTCGCATTGGAAACTCCAACGATCAAAGCACTATATTGGCATGAATCCTTATTATGGTATCTTTCAGAGATGTACTATCAGAATGCCCCCCCTCACCCCCCCCCCCCATGCTCTCCTTCTCTTCACCGGAAATTCTCTCCCGGAGTCTCGTTTGCCCGATTGATATCGCGCACACCGGCAGCGTCGCTTTACCCGCCCGCGTCCGCGTCCTCATCCACTTCCACGTCCACTTCCGTTGTCGTGGGGGATCACCGTCCCTTCCGCCGAATCTTTCGCCTCCGCCGACGCAGCTGCGCCTTCTATCGCTTCCGCCATTACGCGTATTGTTCTCGTGCTTTATTCGCCGCTGGTGCCGCTGCCGCGCCTTCTTCTACTGCCACTCTGTCCGTTTCGCTTTCGCGAGCAGTTGTCTGAACTGCTAATATTGCTGCAGTTTTCCTCATGGGCTCTAAAAGCGACTAGTCCTGTCTCGTATCTCTGTCGTGTCTCTAAAGTTTCACTGGATTCAATTCTATTAATGTTGTGTACGTTCTGTGATATTTAAAAAAATAAACGCTGCAGTTAGTAACGGTTTTAGAAAGATTTTTATATCTATCGTCAAATCTTTTATTTTGGATAAATATGTCATCAGAAGCCAGTGTCATCCGCTTTTAAGAGACGTGAGTTTGAGCATTCGGGAGATTCATTTCTTCTTTTTGTGCTTCTTTCGTAAAGGGTAACATTGTTATGCCCACGTTGCCGTGGGATCGCGTTGGCTGCTAAGCTGAACGCCTGTGAGGATGAGTGATATCCCGTTTCCTGTCTGCAGGGAGCCCCCACGAGAAAGACTTGCAGTTCTACAATTTTCCTGCTCTGAATGTAGTGAACAAAAAAAATTCAGGGCCCCCATGATGTGGGAGCCCTTATTTGAATGCTAATATTCACTACATCCTGGAAGAAGTAAGAGTTTATTGGTATTGTTATTTATTGGTGTTTAAGGGCATCCAATTGCTGTCATTGTGGGCCATGATTCTTAAAATCATGATTTAATGAGTATCAGTAATACTGATGAAGTATGTGAATCATAATGGAGCAGCAGTGGAATGAGGGACATGGGAACCTCGAAAAAATTTGCTCTCTTTACCCACCGCAAATTCTACTTGGATTACAATTGGGGAATTAAACCCGATACTCCAACGGTGAAAGGCGTATGCTTTTGCCATTATACCTCGCGATCTCTCTTCTCCTATATTGGTATGTGTGTATTTAACATTTTAGGGCCGGATTAATTCTACTTTTGCCAGCTGTTCCCAGGCTACGACCCTGTTTTTATTTATTATTCACACCTGGGGGTAAAGGAGACATGTGTCTTGCATGACGTATTCCCCTCACACTACCTAGCATACTTGGCCTGCCTGAGCTTTTCTTTCATCACACATCTCTAGTAACTGAGACGATTGTATTAGAAATCTTCAGCTTCATTTCTGTCCCGCCCGGGATTTGAACCCGGGATCGCACCACGGAAAGATTGCACGCTGTCCATGAGTGGGGCTCCCAATATTGGCATCTCGCGAATTGAAGGGTTGTTAAAGGCTATTACACAGGAGAAGTGAAATTTACGTACCGCGGCCAGCTATCTAAGAAGATCTTGCCGCACCTTTCCCTTCCGCGGTAGCCGTGTGTGCTTTCTCACAAGCCGCCTTCTCGCGCGGACGCAAGCTTCCCGCGCGAGATACGCGACTAAGTGTAGTGACTGCCTCCTCCGACAGGCCTTCCCGCGCTGTCCTTGCGAGGGTGGTGGTGGTGGTGGGGGTTCGCCTCTCACAGCTGTCGGGATGGGGCGCTTGGGAGAAACGTTTCCCGAAGTCACAACCTTCGCAGGAACTCTCATTAACCGGGATTCCATTTGATGACGCTTCCTCCTCAGGTTTCATCTGCGATTCCTTTATGGTGCCTGGTGAGGGCTCCGTTTGTTCGTGGGTATTGTTCGAGAAGTATCAGTGAGCGATAGAGTGTATCTCGCGGAGATACGAAGTATTATATACCGGAAGAAGAAGAATTGAAATGGAAGGTATTGACTTCTACAGAATGTCTTAGATCTGAGCTATTGTTACATTTAATTGGTGTTCATTTTTTAGGGTAAGTGCGCTTCAACAGAATATGGAGTATAATAAATTGCTGAAGATATGGCATACATATTAATAAAATTTTATGTGTATTGGTTGGGCAGAACATTCATCAGATAAAAACTTACTGATTTTCCATTATATTTTTATTACTGAAATAATAAATGAAATGTTTGCTATTTTAATAATTTAACATCAAGCAAATTTATCTAATAATGTGCTGATACATTTTTTTCGTGATTTTCAGTTCTCTGTGAGTAAATTTTCTGTATATCGATTCAAAAATTACAAATATGAAAACAAAGTCGATACAAAATGGAAATTGGATCGTTTAGAAGATTTTTATTTTAAATCGTCTTTATTGTTCGAAAATTTTGCGATAAAATAATATATATGACAATTCAAGATTTTGCTAAATTTTTCATAACCATTCTGTAGGGGAGGATCCACTCAAAAATAGAGGGATGAATGGAAATGCGTGATTGTTAATGTTCGCCATGGTGCCGTGATGACGTATCAGTACATTACCAGGGGTATCACGTACTAACGTGTAAAATTGCAAGAGCCGTTGTGCGATTTGCCATTTTAATATTTATCTTCCCTGTCACTGAGACATCGTCCTGTAGTCTTGAGTGCCTGTCTCGAAGTTTGAGGGCGAAGTGTTCTTGCGATTCAGCGAATCTTTTGTTACGTCATTCTCTGAATTTTTCGGATACCACTTGTCCTGTCATCGTTTCTATTCTTTCTTTACGACTTCTGTCTTGTGTTGTAAGCGATGGTAAGGCTGTTCGCTATTGTAATTATAAATAACTGTAATGATGCCAATCCGTGACAAGAAATACATCAACCTTACGACAGCTGACAAAATTCATTAATTCCAGAGGCGTATATTTCATGTAGTCTTCATTCTAAGTCTAACATGCTCTGCAAAAGACTTCATTTCATCCACTACAGCTATGTGAAATGTAGGTTGTTGAGAATTTACTTACAATACAAAAATCTTTTGATAAAAAAACGATATTTCCCACCAGATGGGAACTTTTGTTCCTGCACGATAATATAAAAGGAACAGATTATATTTGCGATTGAAATAATACTATCAAAAGGGGAAAAATTGTCTGTACGACCCGTAATGTTGGACATCAGGAACAATCAAATCTGTCCCGCATCGCCTTCCATTTTTTTCTATCCCATGCTCTAGTAAGACTTTCTTATAAAATGAATTTTCCATGAAATGCGGCGTAGGTATCTTCAAGAATAAACGTTGCATTTCCTTTTCCGTCGACGTTCGATGCCGATTTCTCGGAAACGACTCCTTTCTCGAGAGGCACTTGTCCTTCTCCCTCCTTTCCACCAACGTTTCGCTGCAACCTCTGTTCTGAGGATTGAGGAGCGAGGACTCGTCTGGATACGTCCGTGCCCCTCGCTCTGCCTCGTCCCCGATGCCTTAGCACGCGTTCCGCCGCTTCAGTTTGCGAGGCAGATGTCGTTACCGGCCCATAAAAATTAATCCATTAAAAGCGGTCATTACCGATGTAATTTCACCCGATTTCGCCCACTAATGCTTGATGCTGTTTATTCTTTGCCCTGATAACATTGTTCGCTGCTACCATTCCGGGCTGCCAGCGACGCACAGTGGCCGAAATTGAGATTGCCAGGACACATATTGTAACATAATTTACCACACAAGTGTCACTAAAAAATAACAATTTTCTTAAAAACAGTTTTCTAATGTTGCGTGTGAAACTTTCTACATGACGTTTCTGTCATTAGTCCTTATCTTATAGCTACCTTATATACTTGTCTGACTGTTCACGGCTCTTGATTAACTATCAGTATCATAAAATTAATGGATTCATTCGGACTGTGGGACTAATGGAAAAGGTTAATTTTTAGTATTGCCCTTCACAGATCGAGGTACATACAAGGTTGACCAAATAAAATCAATTTTGTACATTCAAGATTGCTTTGAAAATTGTTTGTATTATCTAGAGCATTTGGGTGATATCATCAAGTGAATTAAAACTATTGAACGATTTCTCATGCCATGGACGAGTGAAGATCAAATTAAATTAATGTATCATAGAATGCCATTTTTATTTCCAGACCATGAAAAATTTCTCATTTCTACTGGATTTTCGTGAAAATAAAATTTTTAAAAATCGTCGCTTTTTTATTGGGCAGATTACACTTCTATTTTGATGCTTTTACGTTCGTGAATTTGGGCTTATACCTGGGATGATGGATAGTGTGGTAAGGAGATGTTAATTATGGTGATGATATGATGAGTGAATGGATGAGAATGGAAGAATGAAAGGCAAGAAAAATGGTTGAAAGTTACCTTGAACACGGCATGTCTACAAAAACACCGCATGGAGAAATGGGGAGTTTAAAGTCAAATTGTAGAGGTGCTAACCCGAGTTTCTCGCCGTTAGGTGAAGTGTAGCCGTCTGTGAACTCTTGTGCGCCCGGGATGCGCAGGGAAAGAATGTTGGTAATATATAATAAAAATATAGTACGTAAACATAATGTTTTCAAATTAATATAAACATAGATTTTTCATAAACAAAGAGTAAATCTCTCTAAGTATTATTTGAAACAATTATGAGACTTCCGGACCTCCAACACCCGGTGTAGTGACACCCTAGAAAGATCCTGTGAATAATATTCTGTAATGGTGACATGACGACACAAAAATAAGGATTTGTGACAGATGACAGACCTACACCAGTGTTGTAAATGAACTTTTTAAATTTAGGAACTTGATTAGTTGACGACACGTCGTGAAAGGAAACAAAACGCAATACCTTTCACGCGCTATCGCAAAGAAATCCTCTCTTTCAACCTTCTAGAAAAGTGGCTAAGAAACCAGGATTGTTGCGTAAATATTATGCATGTTGTAACATTCGTGTAAGTAGGAAAAGTACCTGGACTATTAAAAGTGAAGACCGCTAAGACCACGTGCTGCGCAGGAATATGCCGTAACACAGTCCAATTTTCACTCGCTCTCTCATTTTCGACCACTGTGCCCACTCGCCGCCGTCACCGCCGCCGCAAAGGGCGGCCGGCGTGTTTTCGTGCGCGAGCGCGTGGCCAGTGCCGCTATTTATATAGCGTTTTAATGCCGCGAGCGGGGAGGGCGGCGGGCGGCGGGAAGAGAAGTGGCGGGGAGCCGCAGCAAGGCAGGCGGGAGGGACAAAAGTCGGCGGGGGCGCGGGAGAGCAAATCTCCGGCGAGATCGCCGAGCCGCCCCTGTAGAGTACACCCCAGATTCAAATGCCGCTTCCTAATATTTTCACGGAAGGGGAGGAAAACTCTTCTTCAACGAGGGTGGGGTGCGAAGAGGCGCGGCAGCGGACCAGCCTCGTCCGCTTTGTCGGAAATGCGGCCGGTGGGGACGGGAGCGGTGGGACAAGCGTGTGAACGGAACGGTTAGCGCATGTGTACGGGAGTGCGGAGCGCGAGGAGAGGGCGGGTTGACAGGGGACGAGGGGGAGCGGACGAACGTGAGGGGAAGGGCGGAATGGGCAGACGACGGGCGGCGGTGGCAGGGCCGGCAGAAAAAGAAACATTTCTAATGGCTGAGAGTGGAGGCCTGCATGCGCGCCTGCACAGTATTTCTCTTCCTTAATTTACTTTTAACTCGTTAGGCCGAGCACAGGCCGCCGAGCGCACAATTTACCCCACCGCCCGCGGGTGGACGCGGCCAGTGGAGCAGGCCGGGCGAGAACGTCTGCGGAGCCGCGGCGTCCGACTCGCGCACGATGTCCCTCCCCCCCAGCGCCCCCTCCCCGCCATCCCACTCTTTCATCCCTCTCTCATAGCCCGCCCACTTCCCACCCCCCATTACACGCCACCCACCACACGTTTCCCCTCACCCAGCATCACACGTTCCCACATCCACCCAACATACGCTTATAACGTCCACCACGCCCACATACCCACCCACACGCCTACCCATCCACACCGCACACCCACTCACACGGCCGCTCATTCCACGTCATTCCACCCATTACACCCATCCATTCAAGCCAGCCCATTCCTCCCGCCCACCCGCCTGCCCGCCGCCAAGATGCAGGGTTAAGGGCGGTTATCGGCGCGAGCATTTGCCTCGCATCGTACAGCACTTATCTAAAATGTAAAAACTACTGCGGAGTATTCAGGTTTAGAAACGGCGTATGAAACCTGTACCGGTGAAGATACTGTAAGACATTGCTGATAAGTGTTCCTATCTTCCACGTCTCACGTAGTTGATCCCGTGAACATTTGATACGATGTCCTGGGTGATGAATAGTAGCTTTCTAATGGAAGGTTAAGAGACCTTGCACAGCGCAAGGATATATTTCAGAAGGGAATAATGTGAGGACACGTTTGAACGTTAATATTTCCCAATCAATGGCGCCTTTACTTATTTATTTAACAAGCAATTTGCTGTTATGTTTGCAAGCAGATTGATTCCTTCTACTGAAAGTACGTTTTGAAAGCACGAGTTGAGAATGCAGAATTTAAAAAAACTTCTTTTTTTGTGAATTACAACAAACCGCACAATTTCATGATTATCTGCCCTCGTGGTAACAAGTTGTCGAACAATTGGTGTGTGTGTGCGGTAAATTATTCTAATGGCGTTACACCGAATTTGTGCTAAGAATTTTCAAGAATAGTATGCATATTTGAAATGTATTTGTGGGTTATTTTTTAATATCTGAATGTGTGTTCTAATTATTTGTTTAAACTATATAACGTAAAGACACTACAGAAATATCAGGTGTAATTCTTCTAAAGCGTGATACATTCTTACTACAATTTCTTGAGCTTTTTGACGTAAAAATTAGATGCTGCAAACATTGTCCTTTCAAATTATTCTCTATTTTCATTTCAACTTATAATCATTATTTAAAAAATTATTTTTTTCATTCTCTTATTTTTCAAGTGAAGTGAATTAAGATAAAAAGTAATTCATCGAGACTGTTGTCTAAAGAAAAGGCTGAAATATTCTAACGGTTACAATACAATGCATCAGAAAATGCATTGCAATCGCGTGTTAACTGTAAATTAGAGTTCATGAACGCAAGTGTACGTGTAGCATGGAATTAGATGCTAGCGATTATTGATGATGTGGTCGCTAGAAAATGTGCGAAAGGAAATAAGTTCGTGCAGTGACATAGACTCATAAAGTAGAAGGCGGAATTTCGTGCTGTTGAGGTAACTGTAAAGTGATGAACAGAAATTATCGCTCTTCGCTGCAGAAACCTCTTCACTAACCACAGTTCGCTGAACTGATACGCTAAACTGCAGAGGTTTAATTACTTCAGAATGCATCTTCATGCTTGTGAATGTTTTAATGTCCCATTGCTACGCCTTTCGCTTGGCTAATTCTTGCACAGTCCAATTGAATGATTGCCTCCTGGACATGTATGTAACTCCAGTTTATACCGCAAAATACGGGGTTCCTCAATTAAAACTATGATTATTTTTTTCTAATCACATTGCTTATTAGTTGCAGACGAGAAGTTCGTGAGGCGAATAAATTGATTACCTCTGGAAGAAGAGCGAACTTGTATTAGCACGGTTCCGTTATTGCCTCTGTTCCGGTATTACCAGGCATCCCAAGAGATAATTGACGCTTACCGAAGGAAATGTCAAATGTTAAACAGACTCCTTTAATGCCAACTTCTTCAATCTAATTCCCAGATTCTTCCGCTGTTTTGCAGCGAGGAGTGGGTACTCTTAACATTGCGAAGGCCAGGAAATGCGATATATGTCTGAACACGATTGTAGCACAGGGCCTGCTGATGAAGCGTAAATCGCAATCGTGACGTCCTTGTTGGGTTCTGCGGAAAAATTATCTTTCACGTGAAATGTTTATAACAAACCGCCCAACAATGAAGCATCACGTCTCGAAATAAATAGAATATTTCCTGTTCTTCTGTTCGTTCTTCTCCCATCAGGATTTAGATAATCAAACTCGCCTGCTGACCATTGTGTGTCGCTATGTCAGTAGAAGGCAATTTGTAATAGAATACCTGATATAATGTGTTTATTATTGAACGAAGGGGAAGACACCAGTCAGTTTCGTGAACTTGCATACTGTCCTCATAAGCGGCAGAACGCAAATATTACATTGTTACAAGAAAAGCGACACTGAAGCAATGAAAAACGAAAACCCGAGCATCCGCGTTTTATGCAACACGCCCCCTCCCCCGTCCTTTGAACTGCCTGCAGGAACTGTCAAAAACATGTCGCCTAAGCGCGAACGGAGAACAGTGAGTAGCAGCAACGGCAGCAGGCAAGCCGGGCCGGGCGTGAGGCGCGGCGTGGCGTGGAAAGGGGGGGGGGACGCGGGGGTGGTGAGGGCGGAGTGTCGTGGGTGGGTGGCGAGAGGCGGGAAGAGGGCGGAGCCTCAACCACGCTTGGCTGCCTCTGTTTTTGTTCGGTCGCGTGGCTCCGGAGAGGCCCTGCTGTTGGCGAGTGCTGGTTGCAGTAAGCGGTGGAGTGCTGCACGACCCTCCTCCACGCCTGCGCCCGTGGCTCCCACTGTTTATGACGCCGCGTACCGGAAAATTCTTTTTTTTTTTAATTTTTTTATTACGCCAGCCGCCAGTCCGAATAAATTTACTTCTTAATATATTTTCCTTCTTAATACTATATATTCATCCACATTACGTATTAACAATTAATTAAGGAACTATTGTAAGGACAATTCGTATGATTATGAGATGATGCGCGGTATACTATTAAAAAGAGTACCTGAAAAAGCCGCCAGACTCTCCAAACTTACATTTTGAAGTTTACATTTTGCAGCTCTTAACGATTAAGTGGTTTGTTTCAAGTCTGTTACTCATCCTCAGTGTATAAGGACGGAGATTCTTAAATTCGACACTTTCGTAACTGCGCGTTTATGCGTCGAATTTGCCCCTCGTTTGTGAGCTGCGGGAGGATGGTACTTAAAATTGGTGTCATCATTTGGCGTACCAATATGTTAACTACATCATATTTAGAATACCGATATTTAGAATGTCGAGTACCAATATATATATCTATAGTAATATATATTATATATATATATATATTATTCTATAATATATATATATAAAATAATACATTACTATTATTATAAAATAATATTTTAATTCAAATTGATCATTTTAGCTATCGCTTGTAATGAGATTGGTGAAAATATTTCGTACGTGAACATACATGTTGGATCGAGACACGCAGAATTACTTATTGTGTCAGCAATGGTTTGTTCGAGCTTTCTTACACATACAGGCATATTGTTTCAACTACGTATATATGCCTGTACGAGCTCACAATAACTATAAAGAACACTTGAGTTTTATTGTTTTATTGAAATCGTTTGGTGTTCGAAATTTTGAGGATCAACGTTCTCAATTAAAATGTGTTTAATAGAATTGCCCCCCAAAACAAATCGGATTCAACAATACCGTTGCTATCCATTAATTATTAATGAAAAGAAAATATCTTTCAATACTGGAATTGGAATATCTACGGATACAGATGCGTTCAGCATCCTATTATTGTATCTAGTGATGCAGGACGAACGAGGGTCGTACCCGACATACCTTGTCGCTGCATGCCAACCAAAGCGTTGCGATGCAGGAATTGGAACATTCGTCTCAACTTCCGTCTGTCTATCGTCACATTATCTCTACATTCATTAAACAGAAATTTATGTTCATTATCCACGCCCTTTTTTCTACCGTCATTGTTATGCAGTTTTATATAGGGTGTTATCAATCTTGTTTTGGCTTGACCTAAAAATTTTGATGTTGGCCATACAAGGAAGTCTTCGATAAAATAATAATTAAACTGAAAATACTAATATAATTTATGTATAACTGTCGTTTATCTTTTCTTGCGAGATAGTTTAGCAAAGAAGTATTCGGAAAAGTAAGATCGTGTTTGAAAAATCGTTTGAGAAACGGTTGGGATAAAAGTATTAAAATTGGTAGGTGAAAGAGAAAATCTTTAAAAACCAATGTTATTTTCAATAAACACTTTTAAACATAAGAATCGTATGTCAGAACCTTTTGCTAGCTTACTAGTAATAAAAAAATTGAAATTTCCTGAAGCAAATGTCACAATGGTATAAGTAGGCTAGTACAATAGACTTTTAATGCAGATTAGGTGGTTTTGAACTTAAGACAGTGGACTATTGCTATAATTAAAATTGTGCCATTGACATTGTTATGTTCATAAGAAAATCTTGTATTAACGTTTCATGATGGTGTCTTGGCCGCACGCTAGTTTCAGGTCACATTTCACGCCGGATACTGAAACATGCGTAAGATAAAGGTTCTTTCTTCTGGCGTTTATAGGCCTATTGTGCTCCAGTTCGCGTCTTATAGACGTAGAGCAATCCTGATTGGTGTAGTAAACTCATTAGTCTCTTCGTTGAGCCGTGGTCCGTGATGTCCTTACTGAGCATTAAATAATCCAGAGCCAGGTAGTTGCCCTTGCAGTTAAGTAAGCTATAGACATTTCCTCTTGAACTTCACGCCCATTACAGTTTCTAGTCATTTCGTTCCAAGGTCTTATCTGCGGGTCAATGCACCTCTACTACTGCGCAGGAATTTGTCGAGAACGAATGCTCATTCGTTAATTACAACGAAGACGTTTATAATATTGCGGACGTACTTAAAACAAGCATACATTTGAAAGTGCAAATTATGATGATTTGATCGAGAATCAGTTTCTGTTTATTTATAAATACAAATGCTATCAAAATTTATCTAGTAATTATGGCGACCTTAGAAAATTATATAGTCTTGTTTACTGTCATGCAGATGTTGCTCCTCAGGCACTTGCTTCCGTCATTGGAAATGGAAGGAATGTAAAAGTTCTCCATGTTCTTTTTGCATGCATTGAGTAGTGGGACGGCACAAGTGCAGTAACAGAAACTTCAGCTTATCGGATGCAAATACAGGAAAAGTAAATAGACGAAAGTGCGTACGTGATGAGAATATGAAGTGCATCGGCCGCTGTTGGTGCAGTTTTGCATTTGAATGATTTCGAGGTCCGTATTCACAGACTTCATGAATTGACTATTCTGATCAGTGGTGTTTATAGTTGATTTTATACATTAACGCGAATAACCATTTTGTGCTTGTCGTGTGTGGACGCGAAAACAGTCGAAAGGGGTTTTGCTACATATTTATACTTATGATGTTTATTGAGAATATTTAGCAAAAGTCAAATTTATCAATTTTCAAAGATACCTAATAAAGCAAGTGAAACGTTTATCATATCACTTAACGCAATTTATAAGAAACATGTCCAAAACTGAAAAGCTCGTAATCGCAAACACAGCAATAAAAACGGGACGTGTCATTTACAGAAATAAATGTTCGAGTTATGAAGCTACTGTTGAAGGCCCCTGAGCTCTTAAGGACCATCTCGACCGTCGGTCGGCATTCCTTCGCCCCGCCCCTTCCTGCCGTGAAACGCCAGAGCTCACTCCGCTCCACCCCGCCACCGCCGCTGCACTCCGCCCCGCCGCTCCGCTCCTCGCCTGGCCCCGCCACGCCGGGCCTCTCGCGGCCGGCCGGCTACCGCGACCGCCCGTTACGCGAAAACGTAGGGATTTGCTTGGCAAAGCGAGGCGATGTGATTGCGAGTTGCAAACAGGTTTGCGAAAGAGCGGAGCAAAAACGGCTGTAGTGCAGATCGGCAACACCGCGGCGTCGGCCCGCAGTTTTCCCTTAAATATCGCGATTTCTGACGAACGCGCCGAAAAAAGTAATCTAGTAGCTATTGGCGTGGCTATTTTTTTACCGCTCCTTTTCTTCTCTTTCGTCGTCTTATACTTCTTCGCCCGTTCTACAATTCTCGGATCCGCGTGCGCGTAAAAGCCAGCGATAACCGCCCCCGGCGTCGGCGCAGTGTTTGATGGAATGTTGTTTTAATCTTTTATGGGACAAATAAAAAAAAAGTTAAATTAAAATTTGTATTGCATGGCGCTTCATAAATCTTTTTGTATACGATTAAAAGTTCGCGCGATTTCTCCGGATTTTATGAGATTTAGAAGCGAGTGCATTCTCCCTCTCGATTTTTGCTCGCAAGGGTGAAAAAAAATTCTCGCCTCCGTGCCGGGCGGCTTTATTGCAGCGCGTAATGTCTTAGTGGGTCGCAATCACTGATTAGCCAGATTATCGCTTTCTAAACGAAGGTGGCAGCCACGGCGGCGGCGG
>BOPP01000018.1:1004145-1024298 GCA_017312745.1 Gryllus bimaculatus | reverse complement strand
AAGTGGAGAGGGTCGAAGGCGAGAGGAGGGGGCTGTGCGGAGACCACGAGTTGTGTACGTCTGTCCGCGCGCGGCGGCGGATGTGCCTGATGCAACGTACGTAAGACTGGGCGTAGACGGCGGGGTAAGAGCGGGCGGTCGAGACGCCTGCAAATCCCGCCGCCGCACTCCCCCACCCGCCTTCCCCACCTGCGCGCCTTGCCGTGTTTGTCGCTCTCTTGTCTCTGTATGTTTTGTGTTTTTTGCACAGCGGGTCCATGCCAGGGGAGCGCCGATAGGAACCAGTGTGCCCCGTGTGGCCTGGTGAGACCGCCACAGCAACGGCCACGGAGGTGGCCGGCTGTCGCGGAGGAAAGGTGGCGGCTCGGAAGCCTGAGTGTGAGTCGGAGCCAGGTGCTATGGAAGGTGACAGGAGGCGGTGGCCGAGGGCTGTGGTGGTGCGGACCGAGAGTAGCTGTTGGCTGAGACAGTGGCAGTTGCGGCGAGCGGTAACGTAACGGATGACGGTGGGGAGGCTGTGGCGACGGCGAACTACCGCCCACTGTCCACCTCCTGTTTGTCTAATTCCCTTTCCCTCCAGGGATCGATTGGGTATAAACCTTGCCACGGCATGCTGTAATATCAATTTTTATTTGCACGACGCGCGCATCTTGGTCACGACGCGCGATCGTGTTTTGTGGCAGAACGAGCGCAAGGCGCCTCCGGTGGCGATGGACGGGCATGCGAGGAGGAGGATGGGAAAGAGGCTGCGACACGCGGCGGCGATTGTGGACTGCGTCGCCACGCGCGCATGAAATTGGAGTGCTGTGAGAGATATTAAAGCAGAATCTCTCCTGGAGTATTATTATCATTGCGAGCTGGGATATGTGTTCGCACGTAACGGGAAATAGAGAAGTGAAAAGAAATGAGAGGAAACGTCAGTGGACAAGTGTAAGAAGAGTAAATGTGCTGCAATGAATGCGGAGGAAATCAGAAAGTCGGTACACGGATGACTAAAAACTATTTTATTTGCCATGAGGTTGACAGAGTCTTGGTAAAGGGTTAAATAGATTCTTGATGTTTATTATTGATGTAATCTTGTGGGTTTTAAGAAAATTTGCATTATGCTCTCAACATCGAGCTGCACCAGAGATATATAATTATAAGCCATTATACATAAACTGATATACTTCATTATGCGTACTCCATCTGTTGGAGGGCTAGAACTTTTCACTGGCATAGTCGGTGGTCTATATCAGACTTTCGATACAACGATTCATAGTAATTTGACCAGAGTCGATTACAGATTCGTAGTGTTATATGTCCCATTCTTGCACGTAAACAATTAAAGACTCGCTCTCTGAACACGAACTCTTTTTGTATTTCTGACGACGAAAAAAGGATAGGTTTTTTCTCTCATTGCTTTGGGCAAATTGATAGAAAAATGTTACTTACGACTGTTTCGCAAAATACTATTATTATTAATAAGAATTTATTGGTAGCTCTGTCTTGAATACGACAAATTAGAGATGAGATAGGAGTAGAGAACTCGTTAGAATTTTCGAGATCATTCGAGATGATTGAATGATATTTTTCCCTACCAAACACTGACAGTGTCACTAACCACTTGTATATATCATAATTGTGACTGCAATACAAATTAATAGTATAAAGAAATGATTTCACAAACACTCACCTATTGCTATATATCCATCGCACACGCATATTTATGAGGTCCTTCTTTGCGTTTTTTATCCACATCATTAATGACACGGATCACAAAAATTTTTAGTGATTTCTGAAGACCACGAGGGAAGTATAGAAAAATAAGAATTTTGTATGTGAAGTACAACTCAGTTAATGTTTATTGATGTGTCTATAATGGTATACGGATTATCATAATGGCGTCAATTCAAGAATGGCTTTTCACTGAATTGTCACGGAGTAAGCAGCAGAAAATGAAATATTTCCTTGGACAAAAACGTAATATGAGCCCGGTCCGAGATGGGCCGTGATCGCTGCTGCATTAAGCGCCGTAGCGGCCTTCGACCGACACGGATCGCAGGGTTCGTGTCCCGCCATCGGGCGAAAGAAAATAACTTGGACGCGCCTCACTTTTGTCCGGCGTGTTTGCGCGCTTCCAACCACCGTGTGACCGCACTAGTCGTCCGCCCGCTGTCTCGCCTATGTTCTGTGCCCAGGGGTTGGGTCTCCTGTACACGATCCAGATCCGCAGCCCGAAGCGCCGGATTGCAGCAGTCCTGTCTCCCGTCCACCAAACTCCGCGCGTAGCGCGAAGACAAAGTTCTGTGTCTATAAACATGTATAAGAGAGATCGAGTAGAACCGCTAGATAGAGTGTCACGCCCTTGCTCTGAGCGTGAAGCGGATTTGACATACTATCTCGGACATACCACACAGTCTCCGTTGCTACAAATGTGTATGGAACTCGGCACTCGGAGAGGCCTCGGGTTGAGTCTCTGCTGAGCAATTTTTCATTATTCGTCAGGCGATCTCTTCAGTATTTAATTTGTTACAGGGTTTTTTAATGCGCCCACCGCTGAAATATATCGTATGTATCTACCATATATATTAGAAATTAGGGTGGCGTTGGATCGGAACCCCTGTCCTGTGCACCGGTTACGGTTCAACTAAATATGTGTGTTCGTGCCATATAAGCCCGGCACACGTTCAACATTTCATTATCCCTGTTTTATGGAATTTATTTCATGCTTGATGCGGGTGGGTTTCTCTGATGTTGCCAGTGCGTATTAAATATAAGATTCGCTACCAAGCTTTACGTGTCCAATGTGGTACAAGAACTGAATTTTTTTGTATCAAAGACTAGAGACGTCTTTCCTCAGACGTGGTTGGTGTGGGAGGCCTATGGTATTATCCCTTTTTTGTTCGAAACCAACTGAAACGGTTGTCCGCTCCTTGGTCCGCCGATGTTTTGATAGGCGTTTACCCGTATTGCTAACGATGCCCAGGTTAGTCCTCGGTGAGGAGTGACTGTACTATTAAGAATTCGTTCTTGGACGTCAGCAGAGAGGCTTGGTGCTCCCTTTGAAGAGGAAGTATTTGAATCTGTTTTATGCAAGAGTTATGTTGGATTTCTTTCATAAATATTCACCCAAACGTACAGATTTATTCTGAAAATATTTGATCTTCGCGTTCATTCCTTCTTTCATATGATAGATACTGGGTGGCCCCTGTACAAATGCTGTCTGCATTATATGGAAGTTAATTATAGTTTTGTATAAGAATGGAAGCCTTTTCAAAGCTTTTATTATTTACTTTGAAGTAATCCGACAAAAAAATGACGGGACGAATTTAAATTCTCCCAGTAATAATAAGGAATAATAACACAATAGCCTTAAACTAAAATGCCAGTGTGGGTTTCTTTCTATAAGATTACGGGCCCCTTATGATTTACATTTTCTTCATGACAAATCTTATTTTGCTCCACACCACGGGCCTCTCTTTTATTTCCACGCGCGTCTTCTTTCCGAGCGGCCGTCGTGTTGTGGCAGACGCGCGCGCCTCCGCTGGCGATGGACGCGGTCGAGGAGGAGGATGGGGAAGAGGCTGCGACACCGGCGGGGATGGGATGGTGACGCGCGCTGAAATTGGGAGGCTGGAGAGAGAAAAGCGTCCCCTGGAGATAAAATTGCGAGCTGGAATGTTTCGCACGGTAACGGAAATAGAGAAGTGAAAGAAATGAAGGGAAACGTCAGTGGACTAAGTGTAAGAAGATAAATGTGTTGAATGAATGCGGAGGAAATCAGAAGTCGGTACAGGATGACTAAAAACTATTTTTTTTCCAATGAGGTGACAGAGTCTTGTAAGGGTTAAATAGAATTCTTGATGTTATTATTGATGTAATCTTGTGGTTTTAGAAATTTGCATTATGCTCTCACATCGACTTGCCAGAGTATATATTATGAAACATTCCAACGTAACATTATTTCTACTTCTGTTAGTGTAATTCACGTGTTCCTGTTCTTATCAGACTTCTCACGACCATATGTTCAAGTCATTACGATCGTAGTTTTTGCCCAGTTTCTTGCACATACAATAAAGACTCGTTTGACACGAACTCTTTTGTATTTCCTGACGACGATGTAAAAAGGATAGTTTTTCTCTCATTGCTTTGCAAATTGATGAGAAAAATGTTATTACGACTGTTTCGCAAATACTATTATTATTATAAGAATTATTGTATTTCTTGTACACAATTAAGGATGCATTTGAGATGAACTCGTTGGAATTTCGAGATCATGAGATGTTGAAATATTTTTTTCCTAAAACACGATTCATAATTGAAACACGATTGTGACGCATACAAATTAATGTTAAGAATGATTTCACAAACACTCCCATTAATATACGAAGTATTATATTCCTTGCGTTACACATTAATGACACGCAAATTTTAGTATTTCGAGACGGTACTGTATAGAAACAATAAAATTTTTGTACAACTCAGTTAAGTATTGATGTTCTATTGTAACGTGAACAAATTGGTATTAAGAATGCTTTCACTGATGTCACAGTAGCAGCAGAAAATGAAATATTTCCTAGACAAAACGTAATATGCCGGTCCAGATGGCCGTGATCGCTGATGCATTAGCGCCGTAGCGGCCTCGGACCGAAGGATCGCAGGTTCGTGTCCCGCCTCGGGCGTGGTTGTATTGTGTTCGTCCTTTCACCCCTATCATCATCGTATCGTGTCATCCTCAGAGTTACCATACCGTTACATGTAATAGTTTCTTGGATTACTCCGATCAGTACTAGGCGAATGCCGGAAGCGTCAATCAATCAATTGAAAACACCCCGAGAAATAACTTGGACGCGCCTCACTTTTGTCCGCGTTTTGCGCGCTTCCAACCACCGTGTGACGCGCGTCCGTGCTGCGCCAGCTGCGCCCGGGGTGGGCCCGCCCACCGACTGCGCCCGAGCGCCGCTGCGCCCGCCCGTCCCCACCTGCGCGTGCCCTACCGTGGCCCAGAGCGCTCGTAAACTTGCGGGTCCGCTGTCGCGGCGGCTTTGACATCTGTGGCAACCGTCTTGCTACAAATGTTGGACTCGGCATCGGAGAGGCCTCGGGTACCGCTGCAATTTTTCATGTCCGGCGACTTCAAAGTTGTACAGGGTTTTTTAATGGCTGCCAGCTGAAATTTTAATGTCTTCTTGAAAGGGCCGACGGAACCCTGGGGTACCATGGTGTTCGGTACCCGGTTACCGTTGGTTTTGCTTGATGCGGGTGGTCTCTGATGTTGCCGTGCGTATTATTACTTCCACCGCTTCGTGTCCAATGTGGTACAAGAACTGTTTTGAAGACTGCGTTTCTGCGTGGGTGGTGGAGGCTATGGGTACCTTTCGCCCAACTGAAACGCTTGTGCTTGGTGGATGTTTGTGTTTAGTCTGCAACGATGCAGGTTAGTCTCGGTGAGGAGTGACTGAACTATTAAGAATTCGTTCTTGGGACGTCAGCAGAGATGGCTGGTGGTCCCTATTGAAAGAAGTATTTGAATCTGTTTATGCAATTTATGTTGATTTTCATAAATATTCACCCAACGTACAGATTTATTCTGAAAATATTGATCTTCCGTTCATTCCTTCTTTCAATTATGATAGATACTGGGTGGCCCCTGTACAAATCTGTCTGCATTATATGGAACTTAACTTATAGTTTTGTATAAGAATGAAGCCTTTCAAAGCTTTTATTATTTACTTGAAGTAATCCGACAAAAATGACGGGACGAATTTAAATTCTCCCAGTAATAAGGAATAATAACACAATATATACAAAATGCAGTGTGGGTTTTTTTCTTATAAGATCGCCTTTGTTTACATTTTCTTCATCAAATTGCTCCCATAAACACTACATGAAGTTGATCACCGACAAATTTAGGTTTTTTTAAGCACGTCCTCTGGCTGAAAGATGGACTACAACGTACAAAATAAAGAGCCGTAAATCGAAATAAACTTAGGGAAGCCTGCCTGATGCTGCATTTTTCAAATTCCCCTCTCCCCAAACACACTTCTATCACCTGTCCCCTTATCCCAAACTCATTACCAAATTGCGCGTCACTGAAACTTCCTAATTGTACCGCCAGATGTTCCAAGAGCACCAGATACTGCGGATTGCAGGTTCAGATTTGTCAATCAAATGTTTTTTGGGAGCATATCGTTACATCACAATAATGTGCAAAACCCCAGGTTTCTATCTTACTCTACGTCGCTACAGTTCGCGATAACATCGCAGGTATGTCGGAAATTATGTTATAGATTTTATTGACTATATTGCATGAACCCGAATCTCTCCCATTTGTTTCTTGTGCCACATTTTTTGTTTACTTTTTAAAAGACTGTAAAAAGAATTGCAGACCAAAATACAGATAAAAAAATGTTGAGTATTGTATTAAAATGTGTACATGATGACCCGCTATTATATTATTATTACAGCAATGCGGGTGCTATAGGGAGTGCCATAACTTTTCAAGGGTATTGAAACTAATATAGGTGTGTAAGAGCGCTCATAAACAAATTATAACACTTCCTTCCGAGCAGCTAAAGAAACAAAACAACTAACCCACCTGGCGTAACCCATACATTAATTATCTGGTAATTTTAATTATATTAATGAACAACAGAACACATTAAAATGATTTTGAAGTCGTTTCCATAGATCAAATTATGAATATCTCCATGGATAGCACAGGATACTTCTCTGAAATCGTTTTAACCACAATGTAATTTAATGCTAACGCATTTTAAACATGTCTGAAACAATAAAAAATACTAATATCTTTTTTAAAATTACGTTGATAACTATATTATTAACTGTAGTACACTATTGCCATTTTTGGGTTTCTTCTACCGGATTACAGTAACAGGGAGATGTATGCTACCGTCTCGTGAGCTCGGCTTTCAGCTTTTGCTGTATCTCCGCGCTGAAGCAGCGGGCATGTCGGCTTCCCTGGAGGGCCACACGTAGCGTCCGCGCCGCGCCGTGCCGCACCTCGCCTTCCACATTAGAAACGCGCTTCGTGCCCCCTTGGGAGAAGGGATTTTTCACGTCACTCGCACGGGAAACATATTCTCGCAACGTGACTAAAAAAATGAAGAATGCTCTAGAAACTTCCCCGCGCGGAGCGCTTCTAATTAGACGCACTGTTCCTTTCGTCGCAGAGCGCGCGCTTCCTGTGCGGGCTGGGGCGGGGGGGGGCGGTGGTGAGGAGAGTGAGAAGGTGGGGGAAGGAGTGACAGAGAAAAACGGAGGAGTGGGAAGGTCGACAAGTGAGACGATGGCTGAGTGGGAGAGGGTGGATAAATGCGCGGGTCAGAGAGTGAAAGAGTGGGCGGATGAGTGGTTTGGATAAGTTAATGGACCAGTTGATAGGCAAGGGGTGGATTCGGTTCTTTAGTATGTGAGTACGTGAGAGTGGATTAATTATGTCTGTTGCAAATCAGGGTATGAGTGGGAAGGCATACGTGTGAGTATTGGGTAAAATGAGGCACGGATAAATCAGACGAAATAGGTGATGGTAGACATCTGTATGCATTACGTTTGGATTGTGATCATGTTAAAATTTAATTAATGATTACTGTGTTTGAATTTCGTTTAATTGAAGGTTACTGTAAATTGCACTGGCCATTAAATTTGCGATATGAACTTGACGAATCTGAAACTAGATGGACACGGGTCCTTGAATTTTTCTTCTCTGAACTCTCAAGTCAAGTATCCTCCTTTTCTCTGGCCACGCTAGCACATACTGCGAAGGCACGATCGTAATATTTGCAAAGCACGTTTCTAGGCACGGACATGAAAGTTGGTCCTTAGCGAGAACGCTGATTGTTTTTCTTCACGCAATTAATGCAACTGCGCTTGACATGTACGTCACGACGATAGCAGTGAAATTTAATTTCTAATGCCACATGTTCTATTTTCACTGCAGTGTGCGCCAACATATCCCCTGCACTTCAGGGCATGGAGAGCCGACCGAAACCTGCTTTGAAACCGCGGGAAATTACTCCGATGACTCCATGTTGCTGTAATCTAGTGGAGCATACTCAACAATGACTAGTGCACTCTAGTGCACTGAAGTTAACACTGTTGTAATCAACATACTTAACAATTTTTGTCATTAGGATAAGTTTCAGACACATTTAAGATTCATTTATATAAAATTCTATGGTACGAAAATTATAGAAATAAATATGAGTCGTTGTAGAATATTATTTATGAATTTAGTGAAAATCGAACCTAAGCACAAATAATATTGTATTATAAACAAACAATTTTTAATTTTTAATTGTAATTTTTATATTTTGTAATTTTTGTAGCACTGAAGATGGACGCAATGGGACCGGAAAGTTTTTATTTCAGCAATAAATACTTACGGCGCAACAACGACTCATATTTATTTCTATAATGATGTCAGTGTCATAAACACCACATACCATTCCCTACCACTAGGCAAATTATTCTGTTTAGCGCCCATCGAATCACGCAACTGGGGCAGGTACTCCACCAGACGATGTTATAAGATGCAGAGTCTTGGACTGTGCGCTCGGTTCTACCTTCCCTTCCTCCAGGCCCCGTCGTTTTCCTGCTAGTCTTCGCGAGGCCTACCTTGAGCACGGGTAATGTCGTGGCGTGTTACCGAGTTGGTGCGTGCACGGGGCCAGTGAGGCATGCGCAGTTAGTCGCGAGGACGAGCTCGAGGCTGGGCGAGTGGACTGTGCTTGAGCAGGGCACGGACGGGTGGTCAGCTGCTCGGCGAGGGAGACCTCAACGCTTCCAGACCCGCCTCCGGCCCGCCCCCCCCCCGTCCGCCCAGCGACTTGCCACCGCCCACGCATCGCCAATGCCCCTTTCGCACCCCCCCCCGCTCAAACCTCTAATGCTGTCCCCTCCCCGTCTACGCCTCCAACACTGCTGCCTCTGCCGTTCTCGATGACACCATTGCCACAACATCTACAGGATGGCCACTTTCTCGAAAACCGCAAAAAGATCAGGGAATTTCGTTCCTGTGGAAAAGCCAGGGAAAGTAACGGTATTGTGGAAAAATCGTTAGAAGTCAGGGAAAATTTTGAGACGTGTATATAACTAGATATTATTTCTTTATAAAATTATCCAGAAAAAAAAGGGACTCAATTTGTATTTTTTTATTTTTTGACTACATCATGGTAAAATCGGAGAGCTGATAAATAAAGGTAAGGCTTGCTTTTCTTATTTGAAAAATATGTGTGAAATACTCTGGGTATATGATCACAGAAAAATAAAGAAATGCACTGGAAAACCGTGAAAAGTGAGGGAAATTTGTTTCTGAAGATAAGTGGTCACCCTGCACTACAACCACATTCACCACTACTAACAGGAACATCTACCATTAACATCACCACCATTGACACCACCACCATCATCACATTCTCCAACAACACTTGTTCCACGGCCGTTTCCTCGTCCGTCCCATCCCCAATCAGTGCCCGCCTCCGTGCCCTCCACCGTGCCCCACCCCGTCCTCCGTCCCTGCTGCCCCGTCCCCTCACCTACCTCGACAATCCCCTCCCACACCCCCGCACCATACCACCGTCTCTGCGAACGCTGCCCCCACCGTCCCTCGCCGCCGCCACCGCCACCACCCGCGTGCAAATGATGATGGGAGCGTGATGGCGTTGTCTGATTTGCGCGAACGGGTGCACCCGCCGGAACCGTTTGCGCCGTGTCGACGCGCGAACACACGCGGCCCAGGAGGACGACGCCACCCGCCGCGCAGCTCTATCCCCGACGAGTGCTTGCAGCAGGCGTTTTCGCGTTTTCGCGCGTGTACTTGAGCCCGGTATTTATTAAATATAAAAAATGCAATCAATGTACGTTTTCTTGAGTTCCGGAATCCATATCCTTGCTCTTGTACTGTACTATTGTATTATGAATAAAGGTAGCAAAGAGTGTGTTTGTCAAAAACTTGATAGCAATAAATATTCGTTCGTATGCGATAAAAACTATTTGAATCGGAAATTGGTCTACAGATTTTGACTCTTATCGGTAGGCGAAAATCGAGGGGGCACTGCTGTTAAAGTGACAGCAGGGGCAATAACTGCTGTAACGACTGGTAAAGTGGCTTTAGACTGAACAATGCGCTTATTTTTCTTGTTGGGTTACAAACACCACTCTGAAAACGTTCCACTGCCGATATCCTTTGTTGAAAGTTTTTATTATGAGAGGAAAATATAATCCCATTACCGGATTCGTAGAAGAGTGGAGGTTAGATGTTTCTAGATACGTCAGAAATGAATATAAATCACAGATCTAAAAAGAAAAGAATGTAAGATTTCTTTTAGTTTCCGCTTCTTCACATTTCTTCAATAACACAGAGTAATATTTCATTGTAGGTTTCCGTCAAACTTGCACTCAGCGTTTGCGATCGTTTATCTTGGCCGTGGAAATGAGTTATTGCTTGAAACATTGTTACAATATTCCGCCCGCAAGTGTTTCTGTAATGTGATTACTCTTCAATTTAATTTTTTAAGATGGCATTTACTGTGAGAATATAGATTGAATGAATATTGTAAAGTAGGTAACTTTTGTATTACACACCTAAATAATCATGTACATCAAGAAAAAATAAGTCTGTCTGTGGAATAATAATAATAATAATAATAATAATAATAATATGTAAATATATTTAAAATAATATAATAGTATGTTATATAATTGACTGTAAGTGCTTTAGATTTAATGTAATAAAATATGCCATTGTTTCATCCTGATTATTTTTATACATTGAGCGAGATATAAACCACGCGAGTGCACCTTTGTTTGAAATGGGATTGTGAGTGTTTTATGGATACATTTATACACAGATATCGAAACACCCATACCAAAAGTGTCTTCTCGAACCCACAACTATTTAAACGGAGCGCGACGATGCTTAGAAGGTTCTTAGCTGTCTTGCTTTATGTGATCGGGAGCCCAAATTATTTATTTATTTATTTGTGTGTAAGTATTACCAGAGGAAGTATCCCTTGAGCATGTATGATTATGGAGGGCTGACCGCGTGGTTCTAGGGTTCGAATCTCGATGGTGACGGATTTTCAACCCTAGCCGAATTCAGTAACAATCGAGATAAGGGATTCTAGAAACCGGCTGCTCTGACCGTTGTTTTTCCGTGGTTTCTCCGATTAATATCAGACTAACGCCGGAGCAGTACCTTAATCAACGGGATAAGCACACGCGATCGTTCCTCCCTCATCCTCATCTTTCCTTCTCTCGCCTTAAGGGTTCACACTTGCATGTCCTATACTGCCACAGATGTCCGGAGACCAATCGTAATCTTAGAGCTTCACCCGGATGGCACGCAGCCCACCCTGGGAAAAGTTCGCGGGGGAAGCAAATTCAACAAGCGAACGTGTCGGTCGGTACCGGATCTCATGTTTCTCCTGGGGAGGAAAACCGCCACCTCCTGCTATGCACCGTTCCCCACTCTATTGGGCTTTGCGCTCGTAGCAGTTCATGCTCCCAGAAACACGAAATAATGAAACTCCCCCACCGTGAGATTTGTCGCGGGCGCCGGCGCGCGCGGGGGAGTGCCCGTACCAGCAAGCAGCGCTGTCGGTCTCGGCCAGGCGCCCGCCCTCCCCGCGGCGCGGCGCTCTCGGCGGCCACGCCGCGCCGTCAGGGTCGCGTTCTTGCTCGAGTAATTATCCACTAGCGTATTTTTATTGCTCGTAATTAGGATAAAAGGATGGGGAAGGATGAGGTCGTGGCCTAATTCAAGGCGCTATCGGGCTGCGTCGTGCGCGGGAAACGCTGCGAATCGACGGCGGCGAAGCCGCCCAAACCGCCGACGGACGCCGCTGCGGATGCAACGGCCGCAGCAATGAACTTGGTGCTTGAGTAATTTTTTTTTAATAATTGTTTTATCGAATGTGAAAATGTGGTCAATTATGGCCAAGCCGACACAGATTGCTTATTTAATAAATATAAATGTGTGTACACAATGTACGAGTGTATTTAAACTGTTGAAGTGGTAAGATCACCTCACCAAAACACGCGGTGACTGCTATGATAATGAGGTCAACTGTACTGTTATCCAATAGGTGATTCTTGCTATTTGTTCTCGTAGATAGCTGTGTCCTGTTGATTAATGGTACTTATTCAATGACATTAATACCAGATAGTTTTTTTTTGTTTGAATATTTCGGGTCCTCGAGCGCGCAGGCGGCTATGGTCTTTAGTCCCGTAAGTGTCATACTTTTATCACGGAGGTGATATGGTTTCTTTCCCGCTAAATGGTGCCGTTTCGAGTCCGGCCTGCACGTCGGCTTGCGGTGGCTTCCCCGTCCAGGTGTCTCCCACAAATGGGGCATTGTCATGGCCAAGGCCCAGCCCAGCGCACCCCAGCCCAGGGTCTAAGCTTCCTATATTTGTGCTACTTTAGTGCATATAATTGTGTGTATAAGTATGAAGAAGAGTATGTAGAGGAAGAGGAAGGAAAGATCGCGTGCAGTCCCTGGCTCTTTTGTTACGGTACTGCCCCCGCATTAGCCTGGTATTGATTGGAGAAAGCACGGAAAACTACTGGTCACAGCAGCCAGGGGCTACAATTCTCCTCCATACAGGGACACATTTTTTCGATTAAATGGTATGATATCAGTGATAGTGATGTAGACGTGGCGACCGCCGTGACGATAACGATGACTGTTATCGATTGGATTATTATTCTTATTCTCCTTTTGCTGTTTTGTTGTGACTCACATCAATAATACTTATTAAGTTTTTCCTATAACAAATCCTTTTTAGTTGAGAATATGAAGAAATTTAGTGTTATTTTTTATAAAAGTCACCGTAGTATGAGTGACAGCGATAAACACGTGTTTACTGCTGTTCAAGCAAAAAACAAAAACCTTAAAAATGTCATTAAACGAATTATATAATCCTCAGATTCCCATTGTTTTTCTTTTAACTTTCGCCTATAGACGGCATTCAAATTTCACATACATGATTACAGCGCATTACATTGGAACAACTATTCGAGAAATTCTTCGTCGAAAAAATATGGTACAGGGAAACTTTCACTTTGATTATCCGTCTATACTGCGTGTTGTATTGCACCTGGACGGTACGCTTTTAGCAGACAAAGCGCTGCCTGCGACGATTCTCCCAATCGGACCCTTTTCCAAAGCACTCCAATGCGGCCAACATTAAAGGGGGTTCCCGGTACTATTTTCCATTCCACTAATATAATTAATCACGTTATCATTGCTGTTGCGACTTCAAAGAACAATGCAACATGAAACGTCCGGGCCAGATTCCGTTGAAGAATGGCGCGCGTCCGGGCGCCGCGTAGGCCGCGGGCAGCGGCGCCTGCCTGGGCTCCCGCGTGGGCGGGGCGGCGGCGGCGCCGAGGCGACGGTTGGGCGCGGTCTCCCAGAGCGATTTCTCGTGCTTTGTTTTCCGCTGTATCGAGAGCTGCCGCCGCCGCCGCTGCCTGCTGCTGCTCGGTGAGGATTAGTGGAGGTGGTAGAGTGTGTGTGTGTGTGGAGTGGTGGGGAGATGGCGGCGGTTTCACCGCCGAGGCGACGGCGAAGGACACAATGAACCGTGGATTCTATTATCTCCGAATCGGCGCGCATAAATTAGGGAACCTGGGCGAAGTGTTCGCGTGTGTGTGTGTGAGTATGTGCGCGCGCCCTGGAAAGAAAGCTCGTTCGCGCCGGTTCATACGCGCGCCAGGGCGGGGCCCATGAAGCGATACACTCGCGACGGCGAAGGCGGGGAGGAGGAGGCATGGAAATGAACGCTACGCTGCCAACTTTTTCTTTAGGAATGTGCCGGCAGGTTAGCCTGCATGTTAAGTGAGAAGTTCGCTTACTTTAAGATTCGCGAAGTGTTGCGACGACCTCGTTATGGACTGATTTCCAGTCCTTTTCGAAAGCGTCTAGTTGTTCGTTATTTGTGTAACATATTCACATGTTATTGTTGCAACAAATTTCAGGTTGATTTTATTAAACGGTACTACCTAATTTTTCTTACCTTTGTGCTCAATTGTTCAGGAAAAACAGAAAAAACAGACACTTGGATACTTACTTTTCATAAACTTTTGAATTGGCGGAATTATTTTCTGAAAATGTTCACTGTCATATGATGTATTCCTTATTACCCGACTTCAACAAACTAAAGGCTAGAGTACTGTATTTTATTTCCCCGCGTGCCTATATCACCAAACGTAGTGCTATGGTAGAAGTCTTTTCGATCAAATAAATTATTTTCAATATTCAGCCCGACTAATTAATTTACAATTCATCCTGGAAACAATGTGCCGTATTAATGCCAACACCATTGTGAATTAAATGCTGTACGTTTTTGATGTAGGTGACCGATACTTCAGAACATTTTTATTTACAAAGTCCACATTTTCCCACTGGAATTAAAAGTGCTAACATTTTTTCGACTTTCCTTCTTCACTGAATAAGTTGTTCGCCCCGTCCCCGTGTAAATGTGTTTGTGGACGTGTGTGTTTAATATATGCGCCGCGTTGATACGAGAGTCGTTCATGCGTGTACGATCACACATTAGTTGTAAATTCCAACTAAGCGCGCGTTAAAAGACCGAAAGTGCGTCCCAGAACCCGTTCGAGCGCCTCAGATCCCGCCTTCAATACGCAGTTCGGATTTCAAGAATCCTGCTCGACCCGCTGCGCGTCTGGGCGTGCAACGTGTTTAAGGAAATAAAGATATTATCGACGTTCGTTTGGAAAATCAAGTGGCGGCCGGACACGCGAACGGTTTGGCGTGTCCCGCCGCGCGCCGGGTGACCTCCGAGGCCCTCGCTCCCACGCGCGAGGCTGCCGCTGGGCCTGCGGTTAGCCTGCCTGCCTTACTGCCGCTGCCAATGTCGCCCTGGCTCGTAAAATCATTGGGATCGCCAGTGGAGCCAATCAATTGGTGTTGAGTGCTAGTACACACTGTGATATCGTACAACCAATGGAACTACGACGTATCTGCTTAATTGTGCGAAAGAAGGTAATTAGTTCAGAACTTAATGCAACTACAGAAATATCAACGGAATTGTTATTTTGTTCTGGTCCGGCATCCTGTTATCCTGACCGCCGCTGTCAATGTCGCTCTTGGCTCGTAAAATCAATGGGATCGCAAGTGGCGCCAATCAATTAGTGTTGTGTCCTAGTATACACTGAGATATCCCTCATTCAATGGAACAATGATGGAACAAGTAAATTTGACCAAAGAAGGACAGAACTTAATACATCTGCAGAAATATTAACTGAATTATTATTTTGTTTTGGTCCAGTCTCCAGTTGGCCTGCCGCAGCCAAAGTCGTCCCAGGCTCGTACAATCGTTGGGATCGTCAGTGAAGGTGATCCTTTGGTGTGGAGTCGTAATACAGTTGATATCGCCCAATCAAAGGAACAACGACTTAACTGCTAAAATGCGCGAAAGAAAGTCATAACTATTGCAGAATTTTATACATGTGCATAAATATCGACTGAATTGTAATTTTGTTCTGGTCCGCGTGAGGAAAGTTAAGTTTTTGTGGAAATGTCACGTGATTGTAACGTCATTTGAAACAACAATGCATCAGCTGATTATGTTGTGGTGTTAATTGCTTTTTACGTTATTCTGTGATTCGAAAAGCAGGAAATGTATAGAGGAAGTTCAATAAGGTCAAGTTGACGTGTAGGTCAGCGCCGGACCTAACGTTTCAGCGAGGAACACCTACTACTAAAGTATTTCGTGCACTTCACTTACGGGACTATCCTCTTAAGTAGTTTACACTTCCGGAAACCATTATTTACTCACTCATTCAATAAAATGTACGATTGGCGAGTGCCAGCCCGTGGATATTGTCGAGTGACAATGCAGCGAACCTCTAGCAATTCGGCATTGTGCTAATCTGGACTTCCACACCATGTTCCGCGATTTTGTTTAAGAACTACGACTGTCGCTCAACAAATCGCGCGCAGATATGGGCCATTGCAGTCGGTCTGGAACAAGTCACGAACATCCCGAAATCACGGAACCACAGAATGGGCTAGACCAGTTATAGTCGTGCCGTACTTTACACCAGCATTATCAGTCCGCGACCCTGTGGAACGATAGTTCTCTCTATTTTTACTGTCACTACTCTGTAGCCCAATAAAGTCGCCAGCCCTGCTTGATACTGTCGAGGTCATGCGGCACGAACGAGAAAGACGCGTATTATATGTCGTGACTTATTCCATCGTGAAGACGGGCCTTAGAGGGCAGCTGTATAAAATTCGCATTATACTTCAATCGAATTATGAAATGTTTGGTTCAATTTTTCGGTGCTGCACTTTCCCTCATAGGACCCGTCCCCACGCTCTCTGGCGCCGTGTCCTAGCCATCGCGTCTGGGATCCTTCGATTCCCAGGCTCCAGGCGGAAGAGTGACCTTCGTGAACGGCGTCCATTTCAACAGTTTTGGCACCGACGTTATCATCCGAGCCGGATGCTTTGTACGCGGTGTGGGACAGATGTGTTGGGCGACCTACTCGTTCGTGGAAAGGCATGTGGTGGGAAGGGTAGAGCAAAAGGCAAATGATATAAAATAACATTGCTCATTGGTTTTTTCGATGAACGCGGCCCTAGAATCTTGTGTGTCAGTTCTAGAATTCCTTTCAAGGAGTGTTCTAAGACAAGGGAATCCGCACAAAATGTAGTATTCGTTGTTTATATAATTAAGTTCGGTTCTGCTGTTAAATTCGAATAGATTCACTAATAATTCCAATTTCATTATTACTCGATTGTGAAGCCATGTGCCTTCAACTTTTTTTGGTATAGTAGTATTGTGAAACTAACATACATTTCTTGTATGCATAATATTCGCATAAATTTCTTTATATGCGCTCCATAGTTTCGACGCGTGGAAGAAGTGAAGTTACACAATGGCAAACTGACAAAGATATCTTTTATATAACTCCCTTGCTGAGGTGAGATCACTTATGTTTTCTCAGCTCATAACGAGCTTCATTCCTCATTTTCCACTCTATCTATTAATAAAATCAGGAATAATTATCATGGCTCTGAGACGTATGGGGTTGCAGTTTGATTTTTGACACATGTTAAGAATTTCACTTACTTCACTGTGTTCTTATGAAAATCATACTTCTGAGACGATTTCACTGATTGGATTGAGCAAATCCAGTTCAACTTTGCGCAAGTGTAATCTGGTTTGATGTTGCAATGATTTATGGAAATCGAATTGTATATTGACCACCGAGGCGGACATTTCAAATACATTTCATTGTAGATGTTACATAAAACCGTAAAATGTATATATTCAGGAAATTAGGAATGTTTACCAAATTTGGCACTTTTACCAACCCTCGAAATCGGGACAATCCCGGACATTCCGCAACGTGCGGCAATCCTTGCTACGTACTCATCCGAGCTTTAAGAAGAATCGTTCCCCCTTCCGACCTCCCACCTCCGAGGCCCGTCCGTATCATGCGATCTGCTAGTTCATCCTCGTTCTCCGGTAAGTAAGGCGACCGCGGCAGAACAGCGGCGGTCGCAGCGGTGGCGTGCCGCGGAGGACGGAGGGCGGATCCTCGCGCGCACTGCCTTCCTCGAAAATCAATTTGGAGTGGAGCCGCCGCCTCCTCCCCACTGTCCTCCTCTTGCTTCGGCGCGCCGCCGCGCCCGCGCCCGCCCCAAGGCGAGGCAGAGGCAAGCCTGCGTCGTAGATCAGTGTTGGGCAACTTGTCTTACGGCGCCGCTCCCTGCCTGCACTGGTTCTATGATATTTTTGTTCTGTGGGAGAAACGGTCGGCGGAAAGCGGCTGTATATGGCGAGGGAGATTCGACGGGTTTGAAAGAATCGATTTGGGAGTCGGTGCCGGTATGTTAAGGTCGGATTCGGTACTGAAATCGATTCGAATCGAAAGAATCGATTGCCGAAAGAATCGCATTCAAATGAGTACCTTCCCTTACACAATGGTACCTACATTCTTGACAGAAAAAGAAACGTATCCAATGATCAATGTACTGATACCGAAATAGAATAGCAAGAAAAGAATCGATATCGAAAATTATCGATTGGTGGATACCAATGAAATCATATCTTTATGATATTAAAAAAAAGTGTATCAACGAAACTATCATCACCGCTAGCAAACATTTAATGTAGTTCTGGTATTTTTTTCTCTTCACTAACAATAGGATGATTATGATAAATTATTAAGCGTGCAAGGATGATCAGATCATAAATGTTTCTGTGATAAAATTATTTATGTGGACAATATATTGTGAAACCTTCATGTACAATTACTAATGCAATGTTCTCAGAATAAAAGGGGGTCTGTATTTCTGTGAGAATGAAGCGCAAATATACTCTTGAGATTATTTTCTTTATCGAAATTTATTTCTTAAAAAAATTAAATTCAAATTACTCGTATATTGTATCAGCAGGCGTTTGTTAAACATGCGCGGCTCCACGCGGAGGTGGAGTATGGAGCTATGCCGGCCCCCGAATGAGCACCGATTTTTTAATGACAATAATAAAATATTCTTCATAAAGACACATATTTGTGAAGTTATTCAAATGCTTTTCTAAGTAACGTGGTTTTAGAATATAATATTTTAAATGTTGGCACCATGTTTAAATTCATACTATTTTCAGTACTCGGTCAATTCATTGAATTGAAGAGAGTTCAGTGAATTTGGTTGTACGTTTGGGAGGTTTCTTTTGCAGGAATTTCATTTTTCTTCAAATGCTGAGCACTTTGTTTTGATACGCCGTATTTTCTTTGAATATCCATATTTGCTTTCATTAAGAACATGATTTTATACTGTTGCAGAATTTCAGTTATCGGTAGTGAATATTAGAACCTTGTAACCGATGAACTGAAACGATGGTTGAATCCTATTGTTTTCTTCTATTAGGTCTACTCTTAACGCACTTTATTATTTATTTTACATTCCTTTAAAATTGGCCGACATGTTTAATCATACATCCTGTGAAAGATGCCGCTTTGTATTAAAGACGTAAGATATTTGCTGTGCGAATGTTGTTGTGTCAGCGTACTGTGAAATATACTCCGATAATTCCGTGATGATTAGAATATACCATCAATATATTCACGATTCGCATCAGAATTCACTTAGCGATCCCCACCCATGCAGACCCCCCACATCGTTGAACCTCGGGACGACCCACCCAAGTAGCAAGCAGTGAGTTCATTTCCCATGGTGCCGTAGCACACGAGTTTATGTTCGCTGCGCATATTCACTTCATTAGAACAGATACATATACGAAATTTAAAAACAACAACACATAACCAGTTTATTGGATATTCAAAACCATTATAATGTAATTCGTGTCTAGTTGGTTGTACATGTAAAAACAATCTACTTGATTTTTACATGGAACATCGATGGATCAAGATAGGAAGCCATTTCATTGTATGTGTAGTTCTGCCCCAACGCCACTCGCTGCCTGTTTTTATCAGAAATTTCCGTTGTGCTTGTTCGCTCACAAGTTCGCCACGTTCATGACATTTTGAATTTATGACATCGACTTCTGCCTGGAAAAACGTTTTTTGTTTTAGTATTTTTTTTATTCTGTGTTTGTTTTCCGGTATACTCAATTATCGAACGGACGTTTCTGAAAAATGTTCTACAATTTTTCATTAACTAGGTAGTTGTTCTCGTATAGACTTGGCATCTCCACAATTTTAATTACCTTTGATGTCTCTCTCCCGCATGCTTCATTACGTAATTTTGTGTCTGAATATGTCCTTTGAAAAAACACTGAATTCACGATTGCCCGTAATGGAACGATAGTTCGGAACATGAGGTTACACTACTGGAAGTTTTTCTTCATCAACGTATCTCAAAGGGACTTTTCAGAATTAGTTGTTAAGTCCATGCAATATCATTGTCGATAATCATGAAATATGAATCATAAGAGACACGAAACCTGAATTAGGTATTAATTCGTGATAACAAGCGAATTTGGGTGCAGAGAGTGATTATTCTCATATTAGTTCTGAGTAATTTTCCCGGACATGTACTTTATGCATGCAGTTGTCGAGGCAGGTGCGTTTACATATTGCGATGAACGAAAAATTAAACCTCTGAGATGAGAGGCACACACTCTCTCTCTCTCTCCCTCTCCCGCCT
>BOPP01000018.1:985713-1004139 GCA_017312745.1 Gryllus bimaculatus | reverse complement strand
CCTCTCTCCCTCTCTCTCCCTCCCTCTCTCCTCGCATTCGTTAATTTGTTTATCCTCCATTTAGTACGTGATCTTTGAAAGACTATTTTGACTCTTCGCCACCAATTAGCGAATAAATCGGGAACGGATTTCGAAAGAAGACCCATGAGGCCAAAGATCCGGGCGGTATAACTGGACCCTTTAGATCGGAAGTGCAATCCCCTGCCCCGGCAAAGAAATGGCGCACTTCCCTTCCGCTGCAGGGCCAGCAGCCCGAGCCACGAGACGTACATCCGACGGAAGTCGCAGCTGCGAAGACAGCTGCGACGACGACAGCGCCGGAGGAGGCCGAACCGAAATAAATGTCCAGTGGTGCGCCCTGCCCTCGCCTCTGCGATCGGCGATGTTGCGCTGCTCGTTTTCTGGCTCGTGCAGTGGATCATCTAAGGCTGCTGGACTGGTGCGAGAGAATTGTTTTTCGGTTTCTACGGTGGTGAAAGGAGATTGTTTTTACTTCACATATTTTTTCGGATTGATGCATTTCACACTTTTGTTACATGTATTGCGCTCCCCTTTTTTTTATCTTATTTCTGATGGGGTTACAAAAGTATAAGGAGTACTGTCGGAGCATTTATAAATCATGAGCTTCGTTGAGATAGGGGAATTCATCATCATTGTATTTTTACCGCCTTTACTCATTTTCTTTTTCTGCTTAACGAAATCTGAAATCTCTTTCAACTTATATATTTTCAAACATGAGTCACTCGTTGACAGTATTTTGTCGAGTTACTACTGTTTTTTATACATTTTTGAGGTGTTAGTTTGATGTTCTTTTGTCAGTTCTAACACATAATGTGTACGCTGTTAAAAGAAGGCAACATGTTGATTAATATCGTTGGGTTACTGACGCTGTTTACACATATTTTAAATAGCATCATCAGTAACAGTTAACTATATATCATAACAATAAATTTAGTAATATGTTGTTATCACGATATGCGTGGCTAAAGTAATAAAACCAGATGCATTCCCAATCGCTGTTTTTTTCCAATTTCAAGACCAGAATCGATTCCTGATCACCAATACGTTTTTGTTTTGTGAGGTTTGTTTAATGTTTGCTCGCAGATGTTTGTGGTTGAGAGAAGGTACCTGTATATCTGGCAATTTTCGTAGAACTGGTAACGAGACAAGAGCAAAAAGGGTAAGATTGCAGGCTCCTTTTCCTCGTTCGGCACGAGTTGTGGAATTCAAAGAAAAGGAGATGATCACAGAACCCTGACTTTTAACGTCGTGTTGCGGCATTGAAGGAAATTCGCGATTGAGTCTGAGGTAAGTTATTAGGGATTTCCGTAACCATTGAGTTCGAAACATGATGTATTTTGAAGTATTACGTTCACCAATTCGCGTTAATACGTGTTGAAGGAAATCAGTGATGGCGATATTCTTATCAGATCTTGACGGTTTTGTATAAACATAATACACGCGTTTATAATTCGTATGCTTTATTATCAGTATGTATTATGCTACATTAAATCAAATGAAAGTTTTACTTGTAGAAAAGTACATAAGTGTGTAGAATTTGCCATCTGCGCCCTTCCTACGATGCTCGTTGCTGAATTCTTAACATCAACTATTAGAACGTCTAATCCATGTTATTTTGTCAAAATAATGCACGATTAAAATAAAAAATATAATAAATACATACATAATAGATAGACAGATTTATTATTTCTACAGGTAGGTATACAACCTGGTGGCAGAACACTACAATTTACATACATAATAAAAATAGTTATTCATATTCCGTAGGCTTCAACAGTTTCTTGTCGTCTAATAATATTTACCAAAAAAGCGGATATGAACCTTTCAGTGACCATTAAAACGTCAAGAAGCGCCAGTAAATTTCACTATATTGAACGACTGACTCCGTGGAAGAGGGTGTCCGAGAAGCTGCGATTCATCACTGTAAATCAGAGCAAAACGGAACGTAATTAAAGGCGACTGCTGGAGGCGGCCGTCGAACATATCACTTCCTCCGGGCCCCGCATTCACGTCGGCTGGCAAGGGCCGTTGTACAGGAGACATTGCAGCACGACAGCGGCGCGGCGGGAGGGCAGCGTTGCAGTCAGCCGACCCCGGTCGCAGCTGGCCAAGTCGCAGCCGTCACCACCGCTCTCAAGCCAGCCGCCGCCAACCGTCTTGGGTACTGCTAATGCTAACAATCCATTCGGCTACCACTGCCATGGCGAGGATTGGCGCTGTCGCTTCGGGTTCTAGAGCACATGAGGGTGGATATGCCGTGGAGAGGGAATCGAAGCGGTAGGCTCCAAAAGAGAATGCAGAATTCAGGAATTATTTATTCATTTATTTATTAACGAAATGCAATTTTGAAAGTAATTAATGACACTTTTCAAGAAATGAAATAGTCATGATAAAATATACTTATGTTTACTATATTGGTTCAAATCAAAACAAAACTAGAGCGTTTACTAATGAAGAAACACTTTTTTGAAGATTTCAACGAAATTAATTTTTAATTGATTCGAATGTTGTTGATAAACTTTCACTTACGAAGTTATTAATGTTATCCTGTGAGCTGCACATTTTTGCCAAAAAATTACCACGTCAACGATACATTCAGTGCGCTGGAGAAATTTATAAAACATAAACAAAAACAAACAAACAATTGTGCACAGCAAATTCGACTTTTCGCAAGCCTTTCTTGCGCCTCCACCCAAATCTTTGTCTGGACCCGCACCTGAGAAGAAACACCTCTCTTCTATCGCCTCTCCCCCACACCAAACCACGGTGACCGGCAATGCCGTCGTCGCCACCGCAGTCGCTCGACATCCAGCGCGCGGCAGCTGCGGCGGCGGCGGCGTCGGTGGGTCCACCCGCCAGACCACCCGCTCGTCACCGCCGCGCCGCCTCGCGTTTGGAGTGTGGCCCACGGCGGCTCGCAGCGCTCTGCTGTCCCCATCCCTCGCTTCCCCGCCTATCCCCTCCCGCCCCTTCTCCTTTCCTGGCGCTCATCTCTCTTCTGCCCCGCCCCCTTCCCGTCGGCGTCGCCGGCCGCGGCGAAGGAGCATCGAGCCTCTCCCGTGCGCCCAATAGACGCGCAATAGACGCGCCTTTTGAATTCGAAGACAAAAGCGTCCCAGAAGGAGAATTAATATCCGCCAAGCCCCGCCCCACCCCGCTCCGGCGTCTCGGCGGCGCCCCCTCTCCCAGACTCGGTCGGCGCCGCCGCCGCCGACCGCTGACTGCACCTCGCGAGTCGCGCGTGGGGAATGACCTTTCGCGTCAATGACAGCGGCGGCGGTTGTGGTGGAGGTGACGGTAGACGTGGATATGGCGGCGGCAGCGGAGTAGGTGATGGTGATTCGAAGGGAGACGGCCACGGTGCTGCTGAGTGTGGAGCACGGCGAGCGGGGTGTTGGAAGTGCGGCGTACTGGTGATTGAATCGGCGGCTGCGGATGAGGTGTTGACAATTGTGAGGATATTGGGAGATGGGAATGTCGTGATGGAAACGGCTGAGGGGTTGCTGGACAACTGGAATCGGCAGCGGTGATCGAAGTGGTGGCTTTGGTGGGAGTTGGTGTAGTCACGCGTTGTGGGCCTGTAGATTGGTCCGATGTAGAGGGCGTGGAGACAGTATGGCTGAGGATGACGGCGACTCAGACAGACCCCGGATCGTCGGGGATTGCCTGGGAGGAATTAAATTTTATAAACTGGGGAAGTGGTACGGTAAGGTGCCTTATAACTTCGGATTCGTAATGAATCGATTCAGGGATCCTATTTTCCTCCAATATATTTAGCCTAGCTATCTATGTATAACATCAGGATTTATCCAATTCATAATTAGATCGACTTAAAAAATGATTATTTTTTCTCTCAAAAGTCTTCTGTCCTGTTTCCTCTTTTTTTTTCAATGGTCTGGACGGTCAAAGCTCTTGGGCTGCAGTTCTGACATCTATTAATTCATCTCTGAAATGGTCCCGATCTCTTGTATATTTCGATTTAAAGTGACTTCTGACATCATCAGCTGGACACAGTTATCCAATCTGAAGTTTCATTACGACTTCAATTTTTGGTACTCTAGCTCCCGATTGGATTACCGCACCACAGCTGATGATCCGTCAGAAGTCTCTACATTTAATTCGGAGTATATACTTCGATTTATTTTGTGTTCTTTGACAGATCATTAGCTATTACGGTGTCATCCAATCGGGAGCTTAAACATCTCTAGTGACGTCACTGTGGTGACGTTCAAGCTCCCTAAAGATGACACTGTAACAGCTGATGAAGTGCGAAAGGACACCGTAAATAGATCGGAGTCGATGTCGAGTACGATTTATTTAGTCGTGCACTTGACGTAAATCAGCTGTTGCGGTATCATCCAATCGCGAGCTTAAACGTCACTATAGTGTCGTCACTAAGGCGTTGTTCAAGCTGTCGATTGGATGACACCGTGAAGCGGATGAACCGTCAAAAGACACTAAATAAACCGGGGTCTAGCTGCGAGTGCGGGGCCCGAGGCCGGCCTGGCGACGGCGGCAGCGCTCTCTTGACCCTGGCGACGAGGGTGGCGGTGGGGAGGGCGCTCTGTGCGGGAGTTGGAGTGGGAGAGGAAGCGGGAATCTACGGGCGGTCGGGCGGGACGCTGTTCTCGGCATGCAGATTGCGCACTCTTCGTATTGCTTTCGTACATTTCTTCGAGTCGATGAATCACGGCTAAGGAGACGTACGCCGGAGCGCGGGGACGGCGCGTGCGGTAACACCTATTATTGGTCGGACGAACACCGGCGTTGCGAGGCGGCAGAGAATGGCAACACATTGCAGCTCTTTTGTGTGTACTTGGGCGATGACCCGTGGGCTAAGGGGCGGTATGCTGTCTTCTCCCACCGCTGGAACCGGGGTTCAAATCCCGGTCTATCCTCGAAGTATATGTGGTGGACAAAGCGCGTTCGCGACAGATATTCTCAGTGTCTCAGGCCACTGATCACTGATGGTCCAATAACACTTATATCATAGTTTCATAATCTTTCTATCAAGTAATTTTCTATCAACTTTCTATCAAGTAATTTTTTTACATTCCATGTACGGCCTTAAAGAATGGACTCGGGCATCATGTTAAGTACTTGGGGAAGGGCTGGGAAATGGGACTGTGGAAGTAAAAAAAAAAGTGAGAGAACGAGTGTGAAAATGGAATTATGGTAAACCGTATTACTTTTACAATGTGTCAGAAATGCGCAGTCTAGAAAATTCGACTTGAATGCCAGATATTGTGAATATTAAGTTCAAGTATCTGACCTTGGTAAATAATGAACGACGGAGTTTCTTTTGATGGAAGAAAAGGATATTTCGAAATGTCGAAGGTCAGTGATGAAACGAGAAAAAATAATAAAGGTGACGAACGAAAGTGTCAGTCATAACTGCGCCTGCTACATTCTGGAATTTCCAAACGCCAAGTGCCACTGCGCAATAAATGTTCTATATTCTAATGACTATTTTCAGTTACTCATGGCTTCGAATTCGTAGACATTTATACCACCTAAAAAGGTAAACATAAATTGCATCGAGTTTATGTAACAATTAGTTTGGAATTAAAAATAATACGAAAATAAATACAGAATTAGTAGAATGAATTCGAAGCATAAATTGAAAATATATGATTCTAAAACTTTACATTTATCGAACATAACATAACACTTCAAGTACTTTCTGTTTAAATAATGTAATGAATTTAATTTCAGATATTTATTTCCTACAGTTATATATAACATTACACCTTTTGCTGAAAAGGAGCGAAGCTGCTCCTATTTTAAGGTTCAGGGATTTATCCGTCCTAATCACACATACTTCCGGTGTTCCTGCCAGCCCGTGAACCCTTTCGTCTCCACCCCCTTTTCCATGTTCACCGTTGCCTTCGCATTGACCCTCGTGGTCTTAATGTTTCGAGCAAGCCGGACGTGTGTGTTCTTACCGGATCGTGTGGCTCCGCCATTGGCTAGCTCTAAAATCACCCGTAGTTTTCAATCCGAAAACTTGTTTGCTATTCGTTTAGTTGTTTGCTAAAATGTTGTCTACACCTATCCCAAGATACGGCAGTAAAATCAGACTTGCAAATACTTTCCGTTCGGTCAACACGTATAGAGAGGAAGCTTGTTTGCCGTGTGCGACGCGACGCGACGGGACCCGACGCGAAGCGACGCGTCGGGCTGAGCAAGGAAGCCTGTGCGGTGCCTCGCGGCACTGTGCCCGTCTTCTCCCCTTTTCCCACCCACAGCCCCCCTCCCTTTCCCCTCCTCGTGCCCTGACTCGGGGCGGAGGCGCACGGCGGGGAGGCGGGCGGCTCCAGGAGTGGGAGTCACGAACGGGGTTTCTGCGGAATTGGAAACGCGTGCACTTTGCCGTTTTCGCGCCGGTTAAAGCCGTAGATGATGGACGATTGTTGGCGGGGCGACAGTTGTGACACCGTTTCGACGGATCGCCGGCACTGGGCTAGTTGAATGCTATTATATTGTATTTGTTCTCGAAGCTACTGGCAGCTTTAAAAACTCTTTGCATGGTTTCCCAGAATAACATGAGCAGATAACAGGTGGGCAGTGTAATTGCGGTGTAAATGGAGCTGGTTTAGGGATAGTATATTATATTCAATTTAGTTCACTGTGTTCGCGTCTAAAAGCATTGATGAAATTCGTTGATTGAGTTTTTTCTGTTCGAGCATCATCCATCTTTTTCACTTTTGTAGATACAATTTAAACGTCTTTATCGTCAACTCTCGGATAAATATACTATATCCATCAAAATACTGGCATTGCTTTGTTATAGAATATGTGAATCTTTCAATACAACAAAAACAACAATAATATTAATAATAATATAATAAATTGGAAGGAAATTTTTCCGATGTATTAATACTTTTAGTAATGGGATTGCGCGTTTAGAAAAACGTTTTCCTTGTGCATTAGAATCTTTTAATAAAGAATAAAATGTTAATAATAATTGTTATTATAATAACAATAACAGTTAACAGAAAAAGTATATTTGAACAACTTGAAAATAAAATAATTCTCATTAGTTACGTGATATGTCTAATGACTATTGCGTTGACATTTGCTTTTCCTGTTTCCATCCAGGAACTGGGAATTTGATGGCCTGTTTCGTAGGTGCTTTCCGCAAACTGTGTGGTCAGCGGGAGCTTTTTGCGGGGAATCGCCGAATTTCGTAAGAAGAAACGCCGAGGCGTAGCTGTGTTTGTCGAACGGTGCCCGCGTCTGCTTGTTTACGACTCCCCCAGGTGCGAACAGTCCATGAGGTATTTCACAGAACTACGGCATTTTTATTGTTAGTCAATGTGTCATTTCTCCCATTTGTGGATGGGACGACGAAGCTGAATTTCACGAGTGGCACCTTAAAAAAAGTACTGGCACCTCAAATGATTTCTCTTAACTACCAAAACTTCTCAAACCAACGAGATTTGATTTTAAAAAATAATTTTTAACTCTTTTTTTACATTCTCTCTTTACTATGTAACAGTAAAGAGATAATATTCTAATGAACCGGAAATCTACGATGTTTCAACCGAAACTCGTTTGGTCGAACCCTGGTAACGCAAAATGGATAAATGTTGTTCTCTACATATACTCATATATAGTAAATTACTTCTAACACTTTGTGTAGTCAAAATCCATGTTTGGGAGTCCTTGTCACCAAAAGTATGTATGTCCGTCGGTCTTCGGTCCACGTTAGTGCCTAAATCGTTGAGACGATATTTCGAAATTAACAAACACGAAGCTCTACGAAGAATATTTTGCATAGGTCTCGTTTCCGTTGAAATATGAATTTTCGGAAGTTGCAAAATTTAGAAATAGTTTGAGATTATGTGTTGTGTTAGCACCACTTGTTTCTTCTGCCAATATGCATGTTTATTCATTTTTCTAAATTGTTGAAGAAATTAGTGCAGCGATATTTTTACAGTAATTTTGTATTTATTCAATTAATTTATAATCGTATGGCCAATGTACACAATAATGTGGTTTATCATTTTTCATGAGAAAAGCCAGCCCGTTTGATAGATCGCCCTATTGAGTCGAAAGTCCCCAGCGTGATGTTTTGCGAATTGTAGACAAGTTATAGTCTCAAAAAAGATACGATAAAAGAAAATGAGAAATTATACTAGAAGGTATAACGTTGTGACAAAATCGATCTTTCAATTATACTCTAAGTGTACGAATATGAAATATATTGAGGATTCATTTGTATAAATTGCTGTCGTAAACAAGCTGCAAACTGAAGGAAGATTTTATTCACTTTATTGTTGATACAATCATCGTAGCTTAGCATTTCATGATACGTCTAAGTACTCTATTTGGGTGTGTATACTCAAATATTGACGTGGCTATATACATGGTGTACATTATCGTACCTACAAGTATGTTATATCATTAGTAAATTATTAACTCGGAATTCTCGCCATTACCGAACATGTTGATGATACTGCATCACGCTTACACAATCTTAACGACCGAATTTTTCTCAAACTCGTTTTGATCTTGATCTGCAAAATTAGACTACGTAATTATAACGAAAACTGTTCCATTATTCTTTAAAACGCGGAACGAAAGACCGGCGCCGCCATATCAACCAAGAGTGTTTCGTTTACTAAAAAAAAATCTCTCCGTATATCGCCGTCACGTATGACGTTCCGCCGACGCGCCGCCGAGAAAACTGTCAAAAGGTCAAGCACGTGAAGCGCATAAAGATCACGCAATCGTCATCGCAAGACGTTTTTACGTTCCGCCACTATGTGCCTGCCGGCCCGCCCGCACCTCCCCGCGGCCGCGGCGCGCCGCCGGTGGGGGGCTGCGGGGCTGCGAAAAAGAAAGCCGCGACCGTTGGCGGTCTAGGAGCGGCGGTGTGTCGGCCGGCCGGCCTGCCGCCCCTGCGGCGCCGTCGATTTTCCACGCTTTTCAGTGCGCCCTCGCTCGCCTCGATAGGGCTCAATCGCCGGGAAGCCTTTACGGGCGTCGGGACGCCTTTACGACGCCGATAACCGGCCGTGGACCTCCGCGCTCGCGTCGGCGCGCGCCGCCGCCGCCGCCGCCGCCGCCGGGACTTCGGCCCCGGTGCTCGGTAGAGCAGCGGTCGTCAACCGATGGCTAACGTACAATTGGTGGTCCGCAAAAATATTTTGATTTTGAGCAATTTTTTCTTTACGTAGTAGATCTGGGGACAAAATTGCTTACACTGAAAAATTCGCGCCTTCTTTTCATTGTTTTGTGAATAGTAAAGGCATAAATTAAAGAAACAGAAACATACTGTATCGTATTAGAATGTAAAATGATGAAGTTTAAAAGATTTTGTAAAGTGCCCCATTTTTTATTAATGTTCGTATCTTTAAATAACCTTTAAACGTGTTCCTGTATGAAAAAAGCATTTACGCTTGTGTTATAATTAAACAAGCTTTTATTAGGTTTTATTGCGTTGGTGCATTTCATATTTAAAAGAGGAAAAGTTACCTGGACATTATTTTACAAATGTTATTATCATTTTTAAGTTATAATAGTGGCCCGCTTTATTTAAAATAATGATTTTAGTGGTCCGTGGGTACCAAAGTTTGGCAAATGGTTTGTTAGAGAGCGGGATGTGGTGAGGCGGGGCGGCAACGGCGATCGAGATGGAGCAACCGGGAGTAGAGACGTCAGTGTACTTTATTTAATTATTTTATTTGTTCAGCTTTGTGTTTACTCTCATTGGTTTTCAATGGACCTTCATTCTTTCACTCCTATTTTCGTCTCTCTTATTGTCTACAATTTCTGTTTTCTTCCTGGAATTCCAGAGAATTTTAAAACAGCATTTTCATTTTCTTTCTGCCTTATAATATTCAGTCATCTCCGCCTGTTGCAATGATCATTTCACTGATCATGTTAAATGGTCATTTGGATAGACTGGTTGAACCTTATTTACTTAATTGATAAGTTGATAAATTAAACGTCAAAACTATAATACTTAAAATAAACCTCAAATGTTACAAAAGCAGTTGCGCATCAAATATGACTCCGGAACGTGCAATTACTGAAATATTTTATATTATCGTTATACGAACGTGAGGACTTCTTTATACTTCGTTAATTCTTGAACGAACTCTCTCAAATTGCTTAACCAGGTCATGTGGAAGTAAATAGGAACAATTGATAAAGTAGACTATATAGATATAACTAACGCTGCTTTGAAGATACAACTATAGAAATCTCTCTCCACAATGCAATTTATGTTCTAGTTCATGATAACTGTATCCATTCCAGAATTCATTCTCTCACGATAAACCATTTTCTGACGAGCAATTAACGTAATGCTTCGGAGTCGTTGAAATTACTTCCCTGTTTGATTCTTCGGGAGGGTCATTAATATTTAGTCAGCATGATTTCTTCAAACGAGTAAGAGTTGATTTGAAACGGGTGTTTCTTGAGAGTTCCTTTTCGAATAAAACCATTAGTACTGATCGTTTATTCAAAGGATACGTGACCACAATTCTCTGAAAAAGGTAAACATTTTCACATTCTTAGCGTTCACCTTGAGCCCAAGAATTTCTTAGTTCCACCAAGAATATTGACACGATAATGTCACAATCTAAAAACAACTGTCAAATTTGAAGTGTAACGCTATAATTTGATTCGCGGAAAATCGTGGTACTGTTAAATTTAAAAAAGAAAAGAAAAAAACATGAGTTACGGCTCCCTCAAACCGGCACTTTTTCGTATCCGGAACGACAGCTAAAAAATCACGCTTGCTACAACATCGGAAATCCCAGGCGAGTTCACATGACACCAAACTGTGATCACAACACTTCCAACCCATGTCATCTACAGACTACACTTTTGATGACGTTACAATAACCCGTTGTTTGAAAATGAGGCAACAGTGTTTCTACTGTTTGAAAAAAACGCGGTATTTGGGTTTTCTTGTCTCATTTAAAAGTGTATGTTCTGAAGATTGTAAATGACTTTCGTAAAATTCGCTATCAAATCAATATACTGCTATATGGGTTTGTTTGAGAACTGTATGGGGAAACCAGCCAGAATTTTGTTGTGGACGCCTTGGTGTGAAGTTCGAATTTTGAGAGGCTTGCTGTTGAAAGGAGTTTATTTTCTCTTCGATATCTGCCTGATTTCTGTACGTTTCGTTTACTTATGAACTCTCACAAACGAAATTGGCAGAAATATCGATATACTACTATATAAACATCCTGTTATAATGAACCGGGCCGGGACAATCTGCTTCGTGGACAGCCTACACCTTCGAAACGTGAGTGGAGCGCTGTGGATGAAGTGGGTGAAGTGGACACTCTGTCACCCTGCGGGCGGGGAGTGCGGTCTGGACACCGACCGATTCCGCGTCGTGATAACGGGGAGCCCCGTTCCGTCACCGTCAGCCAGATAAAAGGCAGTCGGCGTTTCCGTTATTCTGTCGGAGACGCCACCGCCACCTTCACCCCTGCCGCCGCCGCCGCCGCGTCGTTCTTTTCACTCGACGCCTTTTTGTCCCTTCTGCATTCCGCGCCGGCGACATTAGCGCCATGTGTTTATAAATATTCTTAACAAATTGGCTTACAAGCCGTGTTTGTGTCGTTGAGAATAGAATGTCCGAGCACTGCATTCACCATAAATTATGGAAATGCCGACGAGACGTCACAGTACTCGTTCCGTGGTGTAGTTAACATTATTATCTGGGTCTGCTGCATACACACAATGAAGTATTGAGTGGAAACTTATTAAAATCCGATCGGCCCGCGACACCTTGATAACAGGGGCCGATAAAATGCTTGAAATACCGGCGACCAGCTGCCGGGCGGCGCGGGCGCGGGCGCGGGCCGGTCGCCTCGGGGGAGGGGCATTCGCCCGCAGGAGTGGCGGGAGGTTCCCGGATGGCAGGGCCCGGGCGGGACGTTATCAGGAAGTACTCAGTACTCAAAAGTCCATTTTACGAAAACGTCCTCTGCGCGTGAAGGTCCACCGTTGCACGTGACCCAACTACAAAGAATGTGCCGGTACAAAGTGTCCGAACTTAAAATGTCTTATAATGTCTGTTGTACGTAGCGCCCAAAGAGGAGCGTCTCAAGGGACTTCACTCCAAACCAGAAGCCAAGAAGTATATCTTTTACTAATTTTCTTTACGAACAAAGGGCATTCAATATATCAATTGTAACCTCATAAATATTAACTAAAAGTCAACAATAAATATATTTTATACATATATGTATGTTCAGCATAAATGAAAGATTTATTGTATACATCTACTTGACTGGACACTACTGTAGTCCCCATAAAAAAAATCCTGAGTGCGCCTCTGATATTGCCAAAAAATTAAAATGTGAATAATTTTTTAATGTCCGGTAAACAAATTGTTCTAAAATGTTAAACATTTTTAAAAAAGGCCTTAGTCAGCTTTTTATTGACAAAATAATACTGTGCAACATACTATGTATAGGTGTATTGTTCTTAAATTATTATTTGGCCTAAAGTTAAATGTACTGTGAGGGATGCCAGTTCAATTTTGTGATAGGATATAGGTGAGCAAGAGTAATAATGTGTAGGATAAATATATGACTTTTTTTCTAGTTGGACTTAAACACCGGTCGTTTTTAAAATATATGACCTTTTTGTTGCGCTCTTATAACTACTAAAGGGCTATAAAAGGACTATGTATTTGGGCAATTTGAAATGAAACTTTTCTGTACATGAACTGTTTTTATTGGACCAAATCTCTCGGAAGCGATAAGGATAAAACTTTCTCCGTGAACGAGAAGTTCGGCGGGTTCGAGAAAGAGCACCTGGTGTATTATTTAAAACTTTCCGTTGCTCGTCACACACAAAGACGTGTTCATATTCTCCTTAGAAGCGAAGGCGACTTTGAATTTTTATTGATTTTTTCCTCTATGTATAATTATACATCATGAATTAATCTTCCAGGAGCTATAATGTATATGAAGTGCAAATTTTTCAATGGTTGCATCTGAACAATGCGAAAGCGTGTTTTACTCGCATGTATTGGAGGCAATTTTTTCACTGCAACCAAAAGAATTTTCATTACTGTTTAACTGGACAGAATGTGATGATCTAACACTTTCATTTGTAAAATGAATTTTCTCGGTATAATTTAATTCCAAATGAATCGTTTGCGGACCTGGTAACGGAATTGTGCTTATCCCGGCCGCAGCAAAGAGCGCTTGGTTCTAGGTGTCCGGCGAGCGCCTCATGCTGCGGGGGAGGCGCGGGGTAGAGCCGATGACGTAGCGTCCGCGGGGGCGGGGGGCGGGGCGAGGCGGGCAGAGGGGTGCGGGAGGTAAGAAACTGCGAAAGGCTTCCGCACGCTGCAAGTAGCTGTAATGGTTTAATTCGCGGCTTTGGAAGCCCCGCGCGCTCGCGATCGCCCGTGGCGAGGAGGGCGCCTAGCCGACAATTGAATTTGGGCGGGCAGAGGGCCGCGGGTGGCGCGGGAGCGGGCTGGCCGGAGAGTACTCGGCGGAGGGCACCCGGAATGCACGGCGTTGGGTACGTAGTATGTCGGTCGATGTGCGGGATGCAGGATGAATACGCCTTACAGCCATGTGCTGACAGTTTTTTTTACGAAATATTGGTGTTAATAATTGCTCGTGAAAAAATTGTAAACATGTTTGCATGAAGTTTTATCTCGAGCCGTAGTGATGCAATGTTCTTCGAATCGTTCAGCATGTAAAATAGACACTTTTCGGGCGCCTCTTTCGACTGTCATTTTTGTTTGTTCGACCAACGGAATACTACTTAATGCGTTTCTCTTTTTCATACTACTCTTGATATGATGACTAATAGTAAAATTAATATTATTGCCTGAAATATCGTTATTACGATAAAGTTGTGTAGTTTTCCTCTTACGATACTCGGCGTGTAGACGAATGTTCTCTTTACGTCAAGATACAATTTTTTCACCAGATAGATCTGTCCATACTCGGTATATATTGTGTTTATTGAAGCAGCAGTTAAAACCGATTTACACATAATGAATCCTTCTCAAAATATTTACACGACTTCTGAAATGCGATATCACGGCTCACTCTCGAACCAAAATTGGGTCTCTAGCCAGCAGGGACTCGGCCATCGCCAACGCACGGGGCTTGCGAACGAAGCGGGCTTCGGAAACCACTGGAACTTTTCACAATTGCGTGAAACCCGCCCGTGGCGCCCAATCAGGACGCAGCACGCGATCGGAGGCGACGACGCGCGGATGCGGGGGAGTCCGCCGGCCTCGGGCCGGGGAGTCGCTGGCTGGCATAGTTCAGGGCTGCGCAAATGCAAGAGTTCGGGCCAGACGTTTCGCGATGGCCCGCCGCTGTTGCGCGCGTGTCGCATCCCTTCACTGAACTAGAGCCGAGCGCGCCCGAGCGCGTCCTCTTCCCTTCCGTCAGGGGCTGAGTCGACAGGCAGTGTGCCACAGTGGCGGCCCCAGCTAGGACAGGGCGTGCCATGCAGGTCTCCCACTTGCAGCCCTGGGGTAGAAGACAATTGGGACTACCTGCAGTGTTTCGAAGAATAAAACGGATCAAAATAGACTGCACGTAGGTATTTCATTGCTAGGCCACATGTGAAGCTTCGTGGACCCAGGGGTCGAAGATGCGAGTCCGGACGGGATGGCGGATTTTAGGCATGTACTTGCTGCCGGACGACCCCACGGCCTGAATGAGAATGAACTTATATCCAAAGTGATGTATCTCCAGGAATTACACATTTTCACTGAAGAAAATATTCATAGTCATCCTTATGGTTCAATAAGGGATTCAGCCGATTTCTGTTACCGTTTAGCATAGTACAAACACTATTTTTGAACACAATAGTTGGCATGATGGAGAAGCGTCATACTAATATGTTGACACTTAAAACTAGAAAATAAAACGGAAATGGAGGTATTTCACTATGGAAAGAAGCTCTTCAATTCTGAAGCCTACCAATTCTCATTGTTTTTCCTCTAGTTTCCTCCAACGAGTTTCATTCGAACACTGAAACTGTACCTTTAACCACGGACTGTGCGCGCGTTCGTTCTTTCACCATCATTTGCCATCTCGCATACCTCGAGCAGTCGATGGTATTATCCCCCACACGTACGTGACTCACTCCCCTTGATTGAGAAAGAAACACTACATGTATCACCGGCTGGGGCTTGCAAAGGATGTAGTGCAGTAGGAAGATTAATTAAAACATCCAACTTACATAACCGAATTTGCTAATCAGGAAGCGCTATAACTTCTGATTCGAAAGAGCCAATATGAGTCCTGTGTTGGTCGTAGATACATGTATTTGTAGTACATTTACTCTGTTGTAAAATTTTTATAACCCAATACTGCATAAGAGGTAGAGCCATTGTCAGCATGATTTCGCCTGTAGACGTTATTGGTTTCCATTCAAATATCTACCGGCCAGGTGTGATAAAGGATAATATGTTCGGATCTCGCCGCCTTTAAGTCACCATGTTTCGCGGTCCTGGATCGTCCGAATTAGAATTATAAAAAGAATACGGGATAACTTGTTCAACACCGCATTCACTCTGGCGACAATGTCATTCACGCACTCACGTGTTACATAATTTAGTGATACTGTTATTTATATAGATTTTAAGAACGATCGGCGGTCGATCGGCGTTACAAGCACTTGCTTCGCTACTGGAATGGAATCAAATCAACTTCCCTGTAAATGATGAAAAAAACGCGGTGCCTCTAGAGCTATAGGAAACCATACGTGTTTGTTATTTGTATTCGAAGTTCCAAATTGTTACCTCGATCATGAATAGACCTCGTATGTTATATTTGATTGTTCCTAACCGTCGGACAGATCCGTTTATTACAGGATCATATTGAATAAATAACCCTCGCTTTGTCAGTTTATTTTCGTTTGAAGGTATTCTGTGTTTGAATTAATTTTGTCTGAAAACTCTTGTTCTTTTATTTCAAGTGAAAGGGAAAAGTATTGTTTTAAAATATGAATTGAAATATTGTGTGTTATAAAAAGCAATGAAACAAAATAATGAGACAACTGTGCAAATTGCATGAAAGCCTGCAAAATGCATTTTTCCGCGGAACGCCAACTCTACACGTTATGTTTATTAACAAATATGAACGTACGTTATTCCATCTTACATTCACATCTATTGTTCGAGCATTTTTTCATAAAATAGCAGGATTGAAAACGAAAAATATTTTACATTTAATCAAAAGATCTTGTTTTAGTAGATTGACTATCGTTATAAAACTATATTTTGACAAAATGTAGTCTTTTTTCGTCGATTTGATCAGGAACGAACCCCTGAACAACTAACGCATGTAAGATGGAAGAATTTTCCTTAATTAAAGTTCGCTCTCTAAATCAACTCCCAAAGAGAAGATCCCGTTTACTCGCTCGACTTGTTTGCATAGCACTAATGTTTTATTTGAAAATACGTCTGATTCTTTGTTTGCTAACATTTTTCACGTTTCCTTGAGATGTTCCCGGGCAACGTTGAATTCTGCTGAACACAATTGAAGCAACCCGTTGCTTTGAAGTGCGAATGCGACATCGCCCACAAAACATCAATGTTCAAAATTAAATCATCGGTGTTAATAAAACATCGCCCTAAAACCATCGATGTTTTAAACATCGTTGATTTTTAAAACAGCATTAGTGACCATTATTGTTCCCAAAGCCAGATTTAATCTGATTGTGGATGCGTATATTGAGATTTAACTGACGAAACACAGTTAAAAATGATCAAGACATTTAATATAAAATGCATCGTTTTCCTATGCACCATCACATAACTTTCTCGTCTTTCAAAGTTGCTTCATATGGCGATTAAGTTATATGTGATTGGAAAGTTAAAAAATATAAATTTCATTTATGAACGAAAACTCTATTTTATTTCTTTTTTGACCGTGGTCGCTTTGGTCTGAAATCTTTCAGATTATGAATATCTGAAAATAATTACAGGTTTTTATGATAAAGGTATATTCTGTTATGAAAATAAAATATCAACCACGTAAAAACATCGTGAACCAAACATCGATGTGTAAAAAAACATCATTTTTAAAAACTCGTTGTTTCATCCATCGATTCTTTAAATATATCTATTATTTGAAAACATCGCCATTTTAGAACTCCAGGCGTCTGACGCAAGCACATGTGGAGCTTTGGAGCAAGGTGGCAGTGGTTTGGTGAGGGGGCAGGGGGGTGCAGCGGAAGTCTGGTGCCCTCCGCTCAGACGGGCGGCTTGGTCGATCTTATCTCGCCGGTGTTGAAAGGTGTCGTCGGAAGTGTCGGTAAGAATTTGTTGTGCGGAGGATTGAGGAAGATGAAACTTTCCTGAGGGGAAAGTGCATAAATATCGAATATTTTTTTGTCTGTTAATGAAGCAACCGATTGGGTAAACGACGTGTTGCAGTACGTGGTGTGCATTGCAAATGTTGATGGGAAACTTCGAATGTTCATTATTTAGGTGACTAACAAATTACTAGAAATATAAAGTACTGCCGACAGGAACGAAAAAAAGAAAATTTCTTCTTTTTAACTGTATATATGAAATAAATATTGTTAGAATATAACATTGATGAGTAAACGACAAAGGTATTGCGATCCATTTCTAATTAGAATTAATAAAATAATTCTTGAGTTAAAATTCTTGCAAAGATGAATTAAGAAATTTGTAATACAACTTACGGAATAAGAAAATAGGAAAGGAAAGGAAAGGAAAACTTACTTTGAAATTTGTTTTTTCTTCCTAGGTACTGGTTTAATTATCATTTCCATCACCACTTGGCCTGAAATTCGCGGTTTCACCCCCGGATGCAAGGTACAGAACCACTGAATTTCGTTTCACACTCAGTCGTAAGTACTAGTCATAAGTGGGTATATAAGGTAAAGGCAACTGCATGACCTTTTCAGAGCATATTACGCACTATTCCATTCTCTAATTGTAAGTTCACGTAACAACATTGTGGCTGTTTAAAGATATCTGTGTGTATTTTAGGAAATCGAGAATATTCTAGATAAACACTGACCGTTACGTAAATTGTGCCATTATTAACGTTGCCAGATTACACTACGGGTGAATTGAATTTTCAACCACATCGAAGTTTTCGCGTTTGACATTTTTACTTTCTTAGTAGCGAATAATTCAGCACTTTTAACGAATCAGAGGTTCGCTTTTGCCCTTTCTTTTAACTTTTAATTCCATTATGTGGATCAGAACCTACCATACATTAACGGAACATTCCGTGCAATTCGAAAGCTGCCCCTTTAACCTTTCGTATAATGGCACAAACAGCGCGAGAAGTTCCGAAACTCGAATAGCCGGCAGCGTACGGCGATTCCTAGCGGCCGTGTTCGTCCCGTTCAGTTGCATTCCATCCCATCCCATCCCATCCCATCCCATCCCATCCCATC
>BOPP01000018.1:966701-982205 GCA_017312745.1 Gryllus bimaculatus | reverse complement strand
CGGTCGGCATCCCTTGCAAGGGCCCGCGCGGGGCGCCACCGGCGTTCACCGGCTGGTGGGTCCGCGTTCCGACGAACAGTCGCCGCTCCGCGACCCGTCGCTCGCGATGCTCCGCTCCCGCCCTCCCCCGCCCCGCCCCCGGGGGGCGCGGCGCGCGTCCCAGTGACGTGGCGCGCCCTATAGCAGGAAACGCGCGACGCCCCCGCCCTTTCCCCCCTCTCCGACCCTCCCCTCCCCCCTCCCCCTTCCCTTCACTCCTCCAGCGCCACGTGGATAAGTTCGAATTCAAGGTGCGCTGGCCTTAGCCTAGAGACTCGCAGGAAATGCTGCGAAACGTCAAAGGATTCACGAGAGCGCAGTTGTCTTCCGCGGCTAGACTTTGTTGATTATATGTAAACGATTTATGATTCACATTGCGACATTGACACGTTCAAATTTTCATTGGAGTGAAGTATTAGCAATAACTGCAAATATGAGCAATATAATAATGAACAATATGAGCAATATAACATGAGTAATGACTGCAAACATAACTCGGAATATCTTACGTTTCTTCTTAGTTTCTCTCTTGCGAATACTTAGTAAGAAGAAAAAGTTACGAAGTTACGTAATCATGCGCCGGAAAACGGCGAATTATCATCAAAAAAACTCTTATTTTTATATTTACCAAAGTACACAATTTCCTACCCACGTTATGTTTTTTGAATTCTTTTAATACACTGACACATGAACTGTATGATTAAATGCATGTTTAACATAACAATCCGTCTTAATAGAATTATTGTTCATAGATTTGGTGTCGATTTTTATTCGATGATTATTATTAACGCTGCATAATTAAAGGTTAGTACGTGAACCTACGTTTATTCTTTCTTCTATATTTTAATAAACGTACATCATTCACAATACTTACGTAATGAAAGTCGCGTGCATACACTTACCGCACGTTCTGTGAAATGTTATAAGAAAGTGATGATTTTTTTCTCCAGCGTCTCCTTCAAAGCATACATTCAAGCACGTGCCGCGAGGTATAATGCACGTTAGCGATAGTTTAGACGCATTGGAAACTCGTATATCATCGTGCAGAACATGAAAGGAAAAATTCTTTCGAACCGCGTGTCTAGATGTTTCCCTGAGCCATAAACGTCATGGTCGCACTTGTTTATTGCCAGGTCAGAGGGGGTGTCTTCCCACCCGCCCAGCCCTTCGCCGAAGGTTTTCCCTATCTCACCGGCTTGATAGGTTTCATTCATCAGCTGTAAATATCTCCCAGCTGCGGCGCAGAACTGTTAGGGAAGGGCGGTGCCTTTCCCCGTGCGGAGGGGCGTGTCGCGGTGAATTATGGGAAATTTTATTGACTCTTCTTGCCGAAAGCTCTTAATTTGATCCTCGTTTGATATGCACTAAGAAGAATTAGTACACGAGATACGACTTTCCTACTATGCTTTTAATTCGACTTTTTATCTGGGCGTAAAAAAAGAAGTGAGAGCCGCGGGCGTCAGGCGCTTGTGGTTTTATTTGAGCGAGCTATGTTCCTATTGCATTCAGGCTAGGCGCGCTTGCTGACAGGCAGATGGTCGTCGCAAAAATGCGTACGTACGTGCGAGCGAGCGAGCGTGCGTGCGGGTGAGACTGGAATATTGAGTTGTCTTTTTTACTGCGGCGGAAGTGAACTGTAAGAAACCATTAACTGGCTGAGGACCCGTCGTGTACACTTCGTTGCAACGTTGACATATTACCGCGGGGGTGGATGCCATTAAAGTGACTTCATAGGCCAGAGAGAACGTTGCGTTGTGTTCATGTCTTCTGATGGACTATTTTGATAAGCTGTTTTCGATGGCGTAACTTGTTTAAAGAGGGGGTTGAACTCAATTGATATATGCAAACTTGCATGAATTTTCGTTTGTATTCCAATTGTCTGCAATGATAATTGAAATTTACTTGAATCAGTTGTGAGGTTACAAAAAACTGAATGTTGTAACGAATAGAGAGACTTTGCCTTTTGTGCGGTCAATATAGACACGAAAGCGATTATTATTATCTGGCTAAAACGTTCCTTTTATTCTGTATATGAAGATTTCAGCAGTCTAATACAGATTATTTGTGTACCACTCTAAACTTATCTCAGTTGATACGCGGAGGTTCTGTAGTTACTTTTGATTATAGCGTATCCCCAAACAACTGTTTCGATTATGAAACTAATTAATATCTCTGTTGCGGTCAACAAGTCACCCACGTCTATCATATGTGGTTAATCCGAAACTTGCTAGTGTTTTCATCCTTTAGGAACCAAATTAAAGAAACGGGTAGTGGGAGACGGCTGGCATATGTAAACGTTAAGTTACATTGATTGAGTTTAATACACGTATAAGACCGGATTTCTTAAAATAAAACTCTCTGAAACGTATAAATGTACGTGTCTGTTCGACCTTTAGTAAGTATTGCCAATCGGAAGTCTTTCGTGATTGCCTCAGAAACTTCGTCCAAGGCATTTGACGTATGACCTTTGCATGGCTTTTTAAGTTGGGCTTTTCCGGCCTGGTTATGTCCCGTTACAATAGCTTAATGTCTCAGCCCCGCTCTTGTTGTCACTACACTAGTTTAACGAGCTCCTTTGACGCAACAAAGTTGCGTACCTACGATCGCTACTTTTAGCTGAAGGTCAAACAGACTCGGACCATGAGGGCCAAGAAGGTACAGTGAATCAATGCGGGTAGTAAAAACAGTGTTCTAGGACGAGACGCGATCTCAATCACGCATAGAAGACCTTATTCCGGAAGTTGAGTAGCGGTACGAATATCCAAAATCTGTCGAAAGCACATGCCACAATAAGAATCCAAGAAGGTCTTGATTAAAATTTGAACTGACGTTTGTTGACATCGTTGCGATGTATTTAAAGACGTTTCACAATTCACTTAAACTACCTAAAAACGTTAACATACCCACAGTATGTTACCAATCGCGAACATAGGTATTACTATTCAAATGTTTGGTAAGTAAGTTAAAATCGCCGCTAAAAATCAATACATCATTCAATTAATAATGCACGATGCTGCACTTGGTAGAAATTTGATCTATTCTCGTGATTGACGTAGCCAGCTCGGCGACCGAATGATTTCAGTGTTTGGAGGAAGCTATGCGGGCAACAATTCTGTTTGTACGGAGCAGGCGTCGATCTGGTGGGACGATCTTCTAGTCGCACGTCCCGGCGAACCACGACGCCCGATGCCGGCCCGCCGACCCGAGCGCCGAGGCGGGAGGCGGGGCGGGGGTGGAGCGAGGCGGAGCGGAGCGGGGCAGAGCGGAGCGGGGTGCGAGGGGGTGGGGCGAGGGCTTGCGGGCGGGCGTGGAGGACAGCCCCCTCTCGCGGAAAAAGCGTCCCGCGTCGCTTCGCGTGACGGTCCGCCCTGTCATCGCGCCGGCCGCCGCCCGCGGTCGTGCCGCCGCCGCCGCCGACGCTGACTCTACCACCGCCGCCGTCGCCGCGTACTGTCTTTTCCACCCGCTCAAGGGCGACTCTGAGGGAGAGTCATAGAGACCTTGACCGCCCCTAGAAAAGTGAATTGAAAAAGAATATTGATCTGTATAAATGTGCTAAAAATTAATAATGTTTTGTGGTTTTATTTGAATACTATGCACAATCATAAAAGTGCATTAAAACTATTTGTATAAGTCAATGTTAAATAAACTCCGAATTTAATTTCGAACTAGTATTTCTCAAGAAATATGACATACCATACTTTCATTATTATCGTAAATTTCTTTACTTATTAAACGTACTGTGGGTCATTTTAGATCATTGTTTATACTATATTCATATTTGTTGAAAATGTTTAAATTTTATTAACATTCATAGTATCAGGCGGCTAACAATAATGATGTCATCATTGTTAGTTAAATTTAGAAATTGTGTTGGCTTTCAATGTAAGAAATGCCCTGCCACTAAATATTTTCTGAAGACGCTATTGAACCAAACCTCACATCACGGCCACTGCTACTACTCCTATCTGCACCTACACTTGCTGAACTACTACCATCACCTCTGTCACCTTCTGCTGACACGACGGCGCAACTGCTATCACATTTTTATTTATCAACTACCCCAACCTCCCCTATTTTGTATTTAAATTTGAAAAGTTGAAATTGTTTGTAATAACAGCCACCCCTACCACCATCACCACTACTTCCAACGGTCCGATTCCAAGGACGACAGATAATACGTCTTGCGTGGAGTGAGTTTGACTGTCTGTGGGAGGTTACCACACAATCAGGATAGAGAGCTCATCCCGAAAGAGATGTGAAAGTTGATATCAGACCACGGTAACAATTTTATAATCATTTAAAGGAAGCTCGTATCTCTGAAATTATTGTTTAAAACATATTAGCCAACGACCGGCGTTTATTATATCACACGTGTTCATCGGCGATGACTAGATTTCGTAGAGCTAAAGGTAAGGTCGATTCTTGACGGTGGAGATGAACTTTCCCCACGGAAAATTGTTTATTAATAACAATTATATAATCAAAAATCAACTTCAGTAAAAAAAGGAATAAAAGAAATTCATACAAATTATGCTCGGTTTCAAATTACGCTCCACCTCTACTATCATATCCGCATTTTATTGAATGTGCCTTCATATGATGACAAAATGTCGTATGATTACAAATTCGGTTGGCCCATATTATTTATTAGCTAAAAAAACGTACAAGTGTTTGGCGTTTTTTTGTTTTGTTTTAAAAAGCTCCTACTTTAACCAAATACTATTTGTAATCATACGTCTACGTGCTAGCAAACGCGTAGAATACATCTCATTGGTAAAAGAAACAAATACATAAAATCATCAGTTCAACTGCGACAATGGGTTTCGAAAAGTTTGAGTGATTTCTTTGTTCAATTAATATGTTTCGTTTAAGAGAGAGAGAGAGAGAGAGAGGAATTTTATTTTCAAGGCACATAAATTGCTTTCGTCAGGTGGTATTTTAACGCTTCAACTTTTCATTCTTTTGTAAACAGAATGTTTAGTATTGAGGAACAAATTTCAAACTTTGTCGCATTATTTTCACTTTTCATTTGTTTTGCGATCGCAGATCACACATAATGTAAACTCCGCCTCGAGGCACACGAGGGATCATTTAAAATTTTCGTTTTTGCGTATGTCGTTCATCGATTTTTCTCCAGTTTTCCTCACGTATTCTGTGTACGTTTGTCATCGCCTGTTTTTATACGACGCCGGGTTGACGTTTTCCCACGAACCTTGTAATGCGGTAGCGTGCAAAGAGAGAACTTTGACGAAATTGCCCGTATAATTATTAGGAGATATTATTTAATGGCCGTGGCGAGACAGTCCATAATGAGTTTTGAGTTGCAGTCAAATCAAAGTGCGACGACGTTTCAGTGAATTTTATTGGAGTCGTGGAAAATTGTCGAGGTCGAATAATGCACAGGACGACAACGGGTGGGCTTTCGAGATAAGTCATGTTTTAATGAACGGCTCCAACGCCGGAGTCGTTTGTATGACGAGGTTAATTCGCATTACAGGTACTTCATTCCGTAATGATCGTGACCAATGGGCAGTTGTGTGTATTAGCCACTGTTTCTGGTGAAGAAACGCGCGACTTTCGGATGTTTCGCAAGTGTCCACGCCGGCCAATTTCTGTCGCCAGGTACTTTTTGTTCGTTAAAACTCAGCTTCCAGTAAAGGATTTTTCTCTGAAACGTCGACTTTTAACTTGTTAATTAGGAGGCTGTGTTCCTTTTCTGACACGAACATGAAGAATTTTCCCCAATGTTCTTCTAATGTAAGATATATCGTCTGAAGTCCTTCGCGTGATGTGTTTCGGGGTCCGCCAACACGCAGGTCTTCTTCAGAAGTTTGTGTATTCCTGTAAATTCACATCGCTCGTAGCTGTGTCGTCGTCTTATAACGTTGGAAACTGTACGTGACTCACTACGAGCGTTTTAGTTCTGCTGAAGGATCTGTAATGATTCTTCAGAATATCGTCTTTCCAGCAGAAAACTTTTAAGGCGTTAGTAGGCTGTGGAACCGTAGAAAAAATCGATGGAACCTTTTCAAGTGCTTTGAACTTCGATCCACCCACTGGCAGAATTGCATAACTTCGAATCCGCTCGTTCTAGAGGCTCGAAATGAAATTCGTCGAGAGCCAAAACGAAAGTGAAAATGGTTTTCAAGGGACCGTGAGCGTGCCATTTCGAATATTTTATTATTTATTTCTTGTCTTTTAATGGATAATATTTAAGATACGTTAATAACACGTGAGACTGATATAAGGATACTTAAGAACTAATTTAAAATGAACTTATAACTACAACAGAGCTATTGGAATTTGTAAATCAGCTTTTCTGGTTCCATTTATGTCAAATTTCTAGGAAATGTGTTAAAAGAATACTTAAGTGTTCTAGTTCTAAAATTAGGGAGTTTAGCAAGTCGGAATTTTGAAGGTACTGAAATTTGTTGCTTGCAATGAATAAATTATTTGCGAAGTAAGTGATGTATTGTTCAGCAGTTTTCTGATAGAATTCTGTGTAAAATTGAATGTTACATATATAACGGGGGCATTTACTATTAATCGTAGTTATTTATTTTGGATACATTTTTTCAATATCAGTGTTGGTTATGTTGATGCAAATCAGGTATGCGTGTAACATGATAGATATAATAATTTTTTTATAGATGGCTATGGCAGATACGTTTGAATGTAGACTAGATTTGTATATTAATAGTTTAAGTTGTTGGCTCTTATCTAGGATAATGTGTCTAGCTTTAATGTGTGAACTTTAATATGTTTTTGTATCTATTCGTATCCCTCGTCGTATATCGTCGTTTTCTATCTATTCGTATTTGCCTAGTTTAGAGATAAAGTGCCAATATCTTGGTTTATTGTTTATTGTGAGGGAAAGGAGATGAGTGATTGGTCTTAATAAAAAATTATGCGGTTTATGAACGTTTTGACGAATTTTAAGCCGTGATGTGCATCTGTCTAGAATATTATTTAAAAAGTTCCATTTTTGTTCTTAGTTGTAAAGAGTGGTTTCTGATATAACTATTTCATCAGCGAATTGAGCAATAAGGATACGCTTATGGAGTGCTTCCGCCACCACCACCACCACCACCACCACAACAACAACAACAACAACAACAACCGCCACCACTGAAAACCGCCTCCTGTCACATATCGCCTCTGCTGGTGCTACCACCGTCTCCGTATTGAATTGAACGTATTTACAGATAGAAAATATATTACGTGCGGCTATGGGGCCCCTTTCAAAATTTCAGGGCTCACAAATCCCTACCTTTCAACTGCTGTACGCACGACAATGTCCCCGCATCTTCCAACACAGCCGCTACAACAGCAATTTAATTATTATATGACACTGATTTTTCGAGGAAGGCTAACGACCGTGTTGCAGGAGTCAGAAATCTCATCATGGCTGTCGAGGGGTCACTACGGTAATGCTTTTATATGGAGGGATGATAATTATGACGACGAGGTCAGTATTGACCATGAAAATAAAGATGGTGCAAGGACAGGCAAGGAAACGGATTACCTCGAGAAAATCTGCCGCGAAACTGCATTGTCCACCACAAATTCCACTAGTATCGGGAAGGGACCGAACCTCTACCTCAAAGGTCAAAAGCAAGCAGTCGAAAGAGCTACATCACGGCTCGCAATCGCCAACCCCCAACGCCACTTCCACCGTACTGACGCCAATTTCGCCGCCACTGCCTTACGGCCACGAACCGCCGCCCGACTACCCAAACCGCCGCCCTGCCGACAGCAGAGCCGCCCCTGCCTACCCACCACCTCCACCAACAGGCCTGCCCCCCGTGCGGCTCCCGACTCCGTCCCGGATTCCAATACGCGGCCGTTTAGACCAATTGCCGAAGCTCGGGCGCACTCTAGCGACGCGGCCAAAAAACGCGCGCCGCGCGCTCGCGCTCGCGCCGCCCAACACGCACGTGCAGCGCGGCGCGCCGCCGCCGCCGCCGCCGCCGCCACCCCTGCCGTTGTCCCATGCGCCTCCTCTCGAAAAAAAAAGGCGTCGGAAAGCCCCTAGCTAAAAGCGTCGCCGCCCCGAATGGCCGAGCCGACCGAGAAACCGGTAACCTGCAACCCGCACCAGCGGCGAGGAGGCCGTGCTCGGGGATAATAGCGCGGCGAGCGCCTCCCGAGAGCTACGTGTAGTTTTATTCTTAATATTCCTCTAAATCTATACGAGATTAAACTTTCAATTGGTTGCGTTTTTAGAGGTTTATTACCCAAGTTGATATAATTTCGGACGAAGGCCGGTTAATAAAAGCGATTAGGACGCGCTGCTCGGTAATGAGGGAACGCGCGGGCCGCCGACACGAAGACAATTTCCTCCGCGCGACAATTACGAAGCGGCCTGTTGCCCCTCCCCCCTCTCCCGCCCTCCGCGCCCTCTGGGGCCGCCGCCGCTGCCCTCGCCCCCGCCGCTCACGGAGTGACCGATCCGCTCTCGGAGCGACGCTTTCAATTTTCTTGACATCTCCACCGCCTTCGCCTCCGCCCGGCGAGCCCGGGCCCCGCCGAACATGCTCAGCTCCGCTCCGCCCCGCCAGCTCCTAGTCGCCCCTGCCGCCCCCGCGCCGCGGTGGCGTCGGTCACGCAAATTACAGGATGGGGGCGGGGCCCAGGCAAATAGTGACCGGGAGGTTGGCACGCGGGCGTGTTGCTTCGGGGGATCGCGACACACAGATGATCAGGTCGGTGAGTGATTTACTGGCACAAGCAGGATGGGTTTTCAATTTTGTAAGTGCAGGCTGAATCGGAGGGATCAGACAACCGAACGCCGACAGCGTGTCGGATAAAATCTTAATTATGCTGTTCTGATTTGATTCTTCACTGAAAGTCGCTATTAAATAATCAAACTGAAAACAATATTTCACAGAATTATTGACCATTGCTTACGAATTTGTACACGCTCCAAGAGTCCTCTCTTCATTTTTAAGGTGTCTCTTTCCCGTTTTTGAATGCTTAGTAAACACAACAACAAATAAGATGTGATTCAACTAATATCAGTTAAAGTCGTTGTTGAAATAACCAAACTGCAATAATATTTCAGAGAATTACTGAGCATTGCTTATGAAGATTTACATGCTCGAAAAGAACTCTTTATTTAGGTGTCTTCCCCATTTTGTATGCTGAGTAAGCACAAAAGCAACCAAGATAAGTGGAATTTCCATCGGTACTATTCGAGAAGAAGGAAATTCGGATTTCGCGTGATGTCATCGATGTTCTTATTTGTGTATAATTACCAAGATGCTTCGTTTGTTATCAATTCTAAGAACAACAGCGAATGTCGTGGAACACAATCCCTTACAACTTCCGAAGGAAAGAGGAAAATTCTGCAATTTTCATTTTCTTTTCCGTATCTGTGGAATTTGAACCCTTATTTATCTAAAATCATCTTGTTATTTCCTAATTTTGAGTTCTTTGAATTTAATTATTTTTAGACTGAGATGCGTCTGAAAGTGTTCATGTTTTTTTATCTAATCTGCACTCTATCGAGAGTATTAATCCATTTGAAGACGAAATGTGGGAGCCAAAGTTTGTAATTCTTGGAGCCCATAGGATACCTCACTAGAAGCTTAAAAAAATATTCTCATGTGTAGATGGATCTATAGATTTATCACAAATTAGAAAAAATAAACGTCATTCATTTAGCTGAATGAAAATGAATACCACACAATATTCGTGTCACTAGAACTACGAAAGCAACAATTTGTGCCCAAAATTGTGGCTTAAAACTTAATTTTAATTTTAAGGTAAAATTCATTGTGAAAATTTGTCGCCTATACTTCCGCATTGATGCATAATGCAATTATGATTTTGTATACTTTATCTAATAATCTGTATTCATAAAAATCTAGAATTTCAGCAATATTACCGGTAGTTGTAAAGTTGTGATGTTAGAGCCCAGGGATTATTTTACTGTTTCAAATTTAGTTATCTTTCAAAATATTTTTTTTAATTCGTATTGCTTTGTTTTTGGTTGTTGGCATATTGATTCAATAAGCATAGCAAGACAAAAATATAAAACAAGATTAGTAAAATGTGCATGTGTGGGATATGATATATGAACTTTTGTACTATATGTTCAAATTGATCGCGGTTATACGTTATGTTAGGTTATACGTTGGGTTACACGTTAAACATATCCGATCTGTGCGATAATATAGTTGCTGCACATCAGGTGTGCTAGATCACACACCGTGGACAAGGGGCACTAAAAACGCGCATCGGGCGAAAGTGCGACGAAACGGCGCTCGGCAGCAGCATGCGTGGGCGTACGTAAGCGCGGGGGCGGCGCGGCGGAATGATTGCGCGACACCCCGAACTCCTCCCAACGGCCTCCATCGCCCCCAACACCCCGCAACGAGTCGAAAGTCCCCGCAACGTCCCCAACCCCCTCAACGCCTCCAACACCCCCAACGCCTCCCATCGCCCCCCATCCCTGCATTGTCTCCATTGCCTCCTGTCGGCCCCTGTCGGCCCCCATCGCCCCGAGAGGCGGATTGCCAGTAGATCGCGGCCGGCCGCTTAACGCTCAGCAACGCCTCCTCGCGCGGCGCTCCGCGGCTCGCCGGCTAGTGGAGCGAGGAGCCTCATGCAATTAACAGTAAACTGAAGTGATTGCGTGCGTCATCGTGGACTTCAGACGAAGATGACCATGACGGATGGCGTCCGAGGCGGCCGGGCCTCCTTTATAGCCCAACCGGGTCGTTGCTACTTTTTATTGCAGCTAAAAGGACCCGCGCAGGCTCCGGTAGCTTCGCGAAGTGCGCGTCGGCTGCCTCCACCTCCGCCGCACACGAGGCCGCTTAGTCGGCAGGGTCGCGGTTCGAAGCCCTTTTAGGAGTGGGCGCGTTATGGCGTGTAGGCGGGGAAAGAGGACCTGGAGAGACGGCATCCACCGGCCAGAGATGAAGTTTGGGTTAGCGTCTTTGGTTTGGGATTTTCGTTTTCGTTGGAAGGGTTCTCATTGGAGGAAGACATTTTTCGTAAACGTGTTTGGCTTGTGTGACTTTAGAATGTAGTGAATGATTGATAATTTCTTGGTATGTTATGCTACTATTCATCTCAAAGTAATAGAAATTATGGAAGTAAATTATATTTCACAACTAGATTTTATCCTCTCCTCAATTGAAAATAACGTATTAATTGATCGAAATAAGAATAGGATTAACGTTTCTAGTACTTTTGGTGGCGATACACAAGTAATCTTTATAGAAACAACTGCTTGTGCGTAGTGGGTCGCCAGTATTATAAAACTTCATACGATCTGTGCGTCTACGACCTCTTTCTTCAGAATAAATACAGGATTGACCTACCAATATTATATATCTTACCCACATGGCCCTCGTGACCTTTTAAAATGTCACAATAGTGAAGCCTCCATTGTTGGAACTGCACATGCCATCGCAGAAGTAAGACGAAGCTCCAAGCTCCAGAAACTTCCGCCCGCATTCTACGCCCTCTCATAGCTACTATGACACTGTTCGCCACACTTCGTACGTGCTATCTCGTAACTCACTCATGAAACAATGGCCTAGCGGTTTTCTCCACGTCGTGGTGCGTTTCAAAGATAATTACATTCTGTGTAACTGATATTGATTCCCAATGTAGCCACGATGAGACGCCGTAAACACAGACAAAACCGATTGTTCTCTGTACACCCGAAGAGTTTTCGACCACCGACCTCGTAAGGGAATGGAACAGAAAAATATACCGTTATTTCCACTTAGGTTTTGATGGTGGGTTTCATATCATCATCTCCACAAGCACTGAAATGGACAAGAGCCTAGTTAGAAGTTGAGGAAGGGTTAAAAACTACGATTAGTGCCCAGAAGCGATGCGTGGGATCAACATGGCATTTGCTCTCGTATTCGAGAGAAACCACGAAAATTCGATCGCGCTCAACTGCAAAATTGAAATATTCAACACAGCTGAATTACAATGACATTTTTTATTATGATGAAGTATTAAAAAGCGTCGAAAAGCTCTAAAATAAAATTGGACATATTTCATAGAAATAATTTTATGCTAAATTTTTTTCTTCATTATATTAACAAGATATCACTATACGAACTTCATAGACTCGACATTGTCTATAATTGCGTAGAATATCTTTAGCAGCAAAAAAAAAAATTAGGTTTCTTAACTTTTATGTTGTGGAGTGTTTCTTATTTTAAGTATTAACTATATTCTGACGCGTCGATAATGCAATAAAGGAATGCGGACAGCTCACCTTTTAAACTTGCGCATTTCCACGTATGCTTCTAGCGTGGTAATTCCGTTCAGTTCTTTTCCGAGGCCTTTAAGCTCGCTAGTCTATTAATATAATGCTAAAAATATATTTCAGTGGCAATAATGAAACGTCGGTATTGAGATAGGCGGTCGCTAACCTCTAATTTTCTACAACTATCAATTATTCAGAAAGCCGACAGGACAGTGATTGAATTCCGATAACCCACTGCCACAGCTTTTATTTCCTTACGGCCCCGCCGCGCCGGTGCGCGCGTCAAAAGCGAGCGCTCTCTCTTTCGCCGAGGCCGCCTCCCGACTGCTGCCGTCGCTCGGAAGCTGCAGGCGCGGCAGTTCGCCATCCTTCGGCTGCAGGGCTCTTCGATCCGCGGGCGGGGCGGGGGCGGGGGCGGGGCGGAAGAGCTCGTGCGCGCGCAGCCGGCGGGGCGCGTGCCGCGGCGCACGCGCGCCTGCCCGAGGGGTGGATAGCGCAGCGGGCCGGCCGGGGCGTGCGGTTTAAAGCGAGCGCCCGTGTCCGAGGGTGGTTTTCGCAGCGCACCTCCCCCCGCCGTTCCGTTAAGCTTCAAGCGAATGGACGCAGTGTGCCGGAGCTTTTAACGCGCGCCCGTTTTATAGGGGATGGCCGCCTCCGCGCAGCCCCGCGTTCTCGTGGGGCGACTGGCTCGAGCTCCATCAACGAGAGGGTGCTCCGGATCGGGCGGATTCTGACATCGATTTCTTGGGGAGTATTGGGATATATCTCCCGTGGATGTGTCTTTGGAGGGTCACTCCCGCTTTCTAAGTAATAAAATCTGATGTGGATGACTTTAACTCAGATACGTAAATCTTATCACCGGTTAGGGTGTCAGATGTGCTGGATCATATACACGCTCAGCTGAACAAGATTCCAAGTTACTCCACAGCCCAGAAACTCTAACGAATCTATTTCAATATGATGATGAAATCTCCCTATTGCGGATGTGTGCCAAATTATGGGAGCTGACCTGTGTGCAGCTTGTACAATACTCGTTGCCAACAGTTGTTTCAGAGCCTCGGGGCGTGTTCAGTAATTTTGAATCTTTATCGAGCAGAAACTTCTGTGGTTTTCACTAGTAACTTCTCCATCTCTTGTAGGCTTCAATACCTTTTAGTACAAAATTCACGTAATGTCATGTATAGAGTAGTTGAGTTCCGTTAGAGTTTATGTAAATTTTCCGTTCCACTATGCTTGTCATTCGTCCTGCCGCGCGTAAAAGTGGTAAAAAAAAGGGATTTCAGGAGGAGCCTTTTATGAGAAAGATATCTATGTGAAGTCGTATAACAATTTAATCCGAAATTCTATATTTGATTGGTTGAAAGTGAAATTATTCAATTTATCAATAATTAATTCAACCGATTTCGAGCTACACAATAATTATTCAATTTTTATGTGCAAAATTGCCTTTCTTTTTCTTGTAGATTTTCTTGAAATTTAATTGCCTTTCATCCCCCTTCCTTCTACTTCGCGCCACCGCAAATTTCCTCTATCTTTAAATTTTCATTTTTTATCGAGCATTTCTACATTCCAATTACTATTCAACTCCTCACTCTACGCTCTTCAGCTCCCACCACGTGGCTCTCCCCGGCACCTGGCCCCCGCTGCCCCCGTCCCCGGCCCCTTCACCGCGGCGGCGCGCCCCTCCCGCTGCCCACCATTAAACAAGGTCTTCGTATTCCTTGACCGACCTCTAATACCGGACGGGCGAGGAGAGCGCATTACGGCGCCTGGCTCGACGCCTCGCCGCGTCCTGCCCCCTTCCCGGCGCACGCCTCCCCCGCCCCCGCCTGACCCACGCCCTTCCCCCTCCCGCCGTCGGGGGACTGGGCGCGAGGTGAGAGGTCTCGGCGGGGGCGTTTGGCGAAGGGCAGGCGACGCGGGGGCGGCGACGGCGCCAAAACGAGCCGTGAAGAAGAGCCCGGGATTCGGCGATAAAGGTTGTACCCGCGCCAGGTTCGACCAGCCGGTATGGAGACGTTCTCTTCTTTACAGAGCCATACCGGTTTTGTGGCGCGATTCCGTGTGTTTTCGTCTCCCGTTGCCGTCTCGTATCCGTGATCAAGTCTAATGCCGAAGTATTCGAGCATCATTCGAATGGGAATTGCCCTAATGCTAGGTCGTTCAACGTCTGCATGAAGTAGTATGTGGGAAGACGAGGTGTGGGTCCTTCTGCGTCGGAGACGCACTTTCAGAGTGGAATGTAATTTGTAGTTTTCTGCACTTTTATCTGTAGGTGGTGTACATATGTATTAAATTATTTGATGTAGCCAATTCCTCATCTAGGGTTCTCAATATCTTGGACGTCCCATCTAAATAGGTAACATTGCTGAAAGCATGTAAACGCAAACCACAGTTTTGAAGAGACTTTTTTCGCTTTTACATTGGAGAAGAAACACTACTCACCTCCATTATTAGGTACACTCTGTTCATTCTGGCTGTTGAAGCGTAACGGTTGAAATGTTCTATCTTCGCGTTTGTTTTTACTGGGCCAATATTCGATACTGGAAACATGAACATTTAAGAGGATTTCTCTGATATGCATGAGATGGCAATACATGAGAAGCTGGATGGTAGGTACTCGACCGTTCAGTGACGTCTAAATCTCGCTAACCAACCCGCGTGTCTTTTGGGTTTAGAGTCATTTTTATATCACCAAATTTTCGCAAAATTTTCAGTCCAAACAACCATTTCAAAAGTACAGTTGAAGGTCCAGTTTATTCCATGTTTTCTTTTTTTAGTTTTTATCGCTTATTTTGTTTATTCGTTTAAGGCCAAAACCAATTTTAAAAAACAATATAGGTTGGGAAAAGAAACTAGTGTCTAGAGGACGAGCATTTCAGTATTTGTTCAATCAATAATCTAAAACTGCACGTCAACCTGGATCGAGATGCGAGTTACGCGCCTTTGATTTGACCGCTCCTTTGCCGAGATTTGTGTTATTATGTCCCTAGTTTTTAAATACGCCATTAAAAGGCAAATGTGTTTATATGCGGTTTTCCTCGGTAGATTTCTTGAGTAATCGCAGCGTCCGTTGTTTTGTAGGCCTCCAGTTTCCCTCGCTCGTTTCCCATCATTACCCACCCCAGGCGAGCGACGCGCCTGGTCTTCCGGTGAGACCATCTCTAATCTTACCACACCCAGGCGAATCCCAGGCCTTCCTTCCAGACGAGCGCGACCGC
>BOPP01000018.1:946585-966676 GCA_017312745.1 Gryllus bimaculatus | reverse complement strand
GCGTCCGTCACGCAAATTACAGGATGAGGCGGCCAGCAAATAGTGACCGAGGTGGGCACGCGGCGTGTTGCTTACGGGATCGCGACACACAGATATCAGCTCGGTATGATTACTGCACAGCAGGAGGTTTTCAATTTTGTAAGTGCAGCTGAATCGGAGAAACAACGAACGCCGACAGCGATGTCGGATAAATCTAATATGCTTCTGATTTCATTCTTCACTGAAAAAGTCGTAATTAAATAATCAAACTGAAACAATATTTTCACAGAATTATTGCCATGCTACAATTTACACCTCCAAATCTCTCTTCATTTTTAAGTGTCTCTTTCCCGTTTTTTGAATCTTAGTAACACAACAACAAATAAGATGTGATTTCAACTAATATCAGTTTTATAAAGTCGTTGTTAAATACCAAAACTGAATAATATTTCAGAAATTACTGAGCATTGCTTATGAGATTTACGATGCTCGAAAAGAACTCTTTATTTAAGGTGGTCTTCCCCATTTTGTATGCTGTAGTAAGCACAAAAGCAACAGGATAAGTGGAATTTCATCGACTATTCGAGAGAAAGGAAATTCGGATTCGGGCTTGATGTCATCGAATGTTCTATTTGTGTATAATTACCAAGATGCTCGTTTGTATCAATTCTAAGAACAAACAGCGAATGTCGTGGAACACATCCCTACAACTTCCAAGGAAAGAGGAATATTTGCAATTTTCATTTTCTTTTCCGTATCTGTGAATTTAACCCTATTTATCTAAAATCATCTTTTATTCTAATTTTGATTCTTTGAATTTAATTATTTTTAGACTTGAGATGCGTCTGAAAGTGTTCATGTTTTTTTATTATCGCACTCTATCGAGAGTATTAATTCCAATTGAAGACGAAATTGGGAGCCAAAGTTTGTATTCTTGGAGCCATAGTATACCTTCACTGAAGCTAAAAAATATTTCTCATGTTAATGATCTATAGATTTATCACAATTAGAAAAATAAACGTCATTCATTTAGCTGAATGAAAATGAAATACCACAACATATTCGTGTCCACTAGAAACTACGAAAGCAACAATTGTCCCAAAATTTGGCTTAAACTTAATTTTAATTTAAGGTAAAATTTCATTGTGAAAATTTGTCCCTAACTTCCGCATTTGATGCATAATGCAATTATGAATTTTGTGTACTTTATCTAAAATCTGTATCATAAAAATCTAGAATTTCAGCAATGATACCAGTTGTAAAGTTGATTAGACCCAGGATTATTTTACTGTTTCAAATTATTATCTTTCAAAATATTTTTTTTAATTCGTATTGCTGTTTTGCGTTTTGCTATTATCAATAAGCATAGCAAACAAAATATTAAAAGGAAGATTAGGAAAATGGTGCAGTTGGAGTATGATCATATGAACTTTTGTCTCTATGTTCAATATCCGTATACGTTATGTATTAGGTTATACTTGGGTTACACGTTTAAACATATCCGATCTGTGCGTATAAATTATATTGCTGCACATCAGTGTGCTAGATCAACACACCGTGGACAAGGCACTAAAAACGCGCATTCGGGCGAAATGCGATGAAACGGGCCGCAGCGCATGCGGGGCGTACTAAGCGGCGGCGGCGCGGCGGAACATGCGCGACACCCGAACTCCTCCAACGGCCTCCATCGCCCCCAACACCCGCAACTCCCAACCCCTCAACGCCTCAACACCCCCAAACGCCTCCCATCGCCCCCCACCCGCATATGTCCCCATTCCTCCTGTCGGCCCCGTCGCCCCTGTCGGCCCCATCGCCCGAGAGCGAAATTCAGTAATCGCGGCGGCCGCTTAATGCTCAGCAACCCTCCTCGCGCGCGCTCCGCGGCTCGCCGGCAGTGGAGCGAGACGCCTCATGCAATACAGTAAACTGAAAGTTATTGCGTGCGTCATCGTGGACTTCAGACGAAGATGACCATGACGGATTTGGTCCCGAGCGGCCGGCCTCCTTTACAGCCCGACCGGTCGTTGCTACTTTTATTAGCTAAAAGGACCCGCGCAGCTCCGTACTTCGCGAAGTGACGCGTCGGCGTGACTCCACCTCCGCCGCACACGAGCCGCTTATCGCAGGTCCGGTTCGAAGCCTTTAGCAGGGGCCTTATGCGTGTAGCGGGAAAGAACCTGGAGAACGCATCCACCGGCCAGGATGAAAGTTTGTTACGTTTTGTTTGGATTTCGTTTTCGTTGAAGTTCTCATTGGAGGAAGACATTTTTCTAAACGTGTTTGGCTTGTGTGACTTTAGAAAGTAGTGAATGATGAATAATTTCTTGTAGTTATCTACTATTTCATCTCCAAAGTAAAGAAATTATGGAAGTAAATTATATTTCAACAACTAGATTTATCTCTCCTCAATTGAAAATAACGTATTAATTGATCGAAATAAGAATAGGATTAACTTTCTATACTTTTGTGCGATACACAAGTTAATCTTATAGAAAACAAACTGCTTGTCGTAGTGGTCGCCAATTAAAAACTTCATACGATCTGTGCATCTACGACCTCTTTTCTTCAGAATTAAATAGACAGGATTGACCTACAAATTATGAATTCTTACCCACTGCCTCGTTACCTTTTAAAATGTCACAAATAGTGAAGCCTCCTTGTTGGAAACTGCCACATGCCATCGCAGAGTAAACGAAGCTCCAACTCCAGAAACTTCCGCCCGCATTCTACGCCCTCTCATACTACTATACACTGTTTCGCCACATTCTTACGTGCTATCTCGTAACTCACTCATGAAACAAGGCCTAGCGCTTTTCTCCACGTCCGTTGGTGCGTTTTTCAAAATAATTACATTCTGTGTAACTGATATTGATCCAATGTAGCCACAGATGAAACGCCGTTAACACAAACAAAAACCATTGTTCTCTGTACCACCGAAAGAGTTTCGACCACCGGCCTCGTTAAGGAATGAAAAGGAAAAAATATACCGTTTATTCCACTATAGGTTTTTGATTGGTGGTTTCATATCATCACTCCACAAGCCTGAAAGGACAAGAGCCTATTTAGAGTGAGAAGGGAAAGACTACATTAGTGCCCAAAGCGATTGCGTGGGATCAACATGGCATTTGCTCTCGTATTCGAGAGAAAACCACGAAAATTACGATCAGCCGCTCAACTGCAACATTGAAAATTCAACACAGCTGAATTACAATGACATTTTCTATATGTGAAGTATTAAAAGCCCCTCGAAACTCTAAATAAATTGGACATATTTCATAGAAATAATTTATGCTAAATGTTTTCTTCATATATTAACAAGATATCACTGTACGAATTTCATAGAACTCGACATGCATATAATTGCTAATATCTTAGCAAGCAAAAAAATTAAGGTTTCTTAACTTTTATGTCTGGGAGTGTTCTTATTTTAATATTAACTATATTCTGACGCGTCGTAATGCAAATGAAGGAATGCGGAACTCACTTTTAAACTTGCGCATTTCCACGTATGCTTCCTAGCGTGGTAATTCCGTTCAGTTCTTTTCAGCCTTTAAGCGCTCTCTAGTCTATTAATATAATTGCTAAAAAATATTTCCAGTCGCAATAACTGAAACGGTCGTATTCAGATAGGCGGTCGCTAACCTTCTAATTGTCTACAACTATCAATTATTCAGAAAAGCGACAGGACAGTGATGAATTCATAACCCAACTGCCACAGCTTTTTATTTCCTCACCCTCGCCGCGCCCGGTTGGCGCGCGTCAAAAGCGATGGCCTCTCTTCTTTTCACCTAGCCGCCTCCCATGCGTGCCGTCGCTCGAAGCATGCAGGCCGCAGTTCGCCATCCTTTCGCTGCAGGCCTCTTCATCCGCGCGGGCGGCGGCGGGGCGAAGAGGCTCGTGCGCGGCACCGGCCGGCGCGTGCCGCGGCGCACCGCGCGCCTGCCCGCGGGGTGATAGCGCAGCGGGGCCGGCCGGGCGTGCGGTTAAAAGCGAGCGCCCCGTGTCCCGAGGGTGGTTTTCGCACGCGCACCTCCCCCCGCCGTTTCCTGTTAAGCTTCAAGCGATGACGCATGTGTGCCGGGCTTTTAACGCCGCCCATTTTATAGGGATGGCCGCCCTCCGCGCAGCCCGCGTTCTCGTGGGCGACTGGCTCGAGCGTCCATCAACGAGAGGTGCTCCGATCCGGCCGTTCTGACATCGATTTCTTGGGGAGTATTGGGGATATATCTCCCGTGGATGTGTCTTTGGAGTGGTCCACTCCCGCTTTCTAAGTAATAAATCTGTTGGATGACTTTAACTCAGATACGTAAATCTTAATCACCGGTTAGGGTGTCAATGTCTGATATTTACACGCTCAGCTGAACAAAGATTCCAAGTTACTCCACAGCCAGAAACTCTAACGAATCTTTTCATATGCATGATGAAATCTCCCTATTGCGGATGTGGCCAAATTATGGAGATGCTGATTGTGCAGCTTGTACAATACTCGTTGCCAACATTGTTCAGCTCCGTCGGTGGCCGTGTTCATAATTTTGAATCTTTATGACAAGAAACTTCTGTGGTTCACTAGTAACTTCTCCATCTCTTGTAGGCTTCAATACCTCTTTAGTACTAATTCACGTAATGTCATGTATAGAGTAGTTGAGTTCCGTAGAGTTTATGTAATTTTCCGTTCGCATTGCTTGTCATTCGTCCGTGACCGCGCGTAAAATGGTAAAAAAGAAGGATTTGCAGGAGGAGCCTTTTAGTGGAAATATCTATTTGAAAGTCTATAACAATTTAATCCGAAATTCTATATTTGAATTGTGAAAGTGAAATTTATTCAATTTATCAATAATTACATTTCAACCGATTTCGAGCTACACATATAATTATTCAATTTTTATTGCAAAATTGCTTTCTTTTTCTTGTAGATTTTCTTGAAATTTAATTGCTTTTCATCGCCCCTTCCTTCTACTCGCTGCCACCGCAAATTTTCTCTATCTTTAAATTTTCTTTTTTATCGAGCATTTCTACATCCATTACTATTCAATCCTCACTCTCACTCTTCAGCTCCCACCACGTGCTCTCCCCACCTGGCCCCCGGCTGCCCCCGTCCCCGGCCCCTTCACCGCGGCGCTGCGCGCCCCTCCCCTGCCCACCATTAAACCAAGGTCTTCGTATTCCTTGACCGACCTCTAATACCGGACGGCGAGGAGAGCGCATTACGGCGCCTGCTCGACGCCTCGCCGCGTCCTGCCCCCTTCCCGCTGCACGCCTCCCCCGCCCCCGCCTGACCCACGCCCTTCCCCCTCCCCGTCGGGGGAGACTGGGCCAGTGAGACGTCTCGCGTGGGCTTGGCGAAAGCAGCAGCGGACCGGGAGCGCGACGCTCGCCAAACGAGCCGGTGAAGAGAGCCGTGGTCGGCGATAAAGTGTACCCGCCCAGGTTCGACCAGCCGTTGGAGACTTCTCTTCTTTACAGAGCCATACCGTTTGTGGCGCGATTCTGTGTTTCGTCTCCCGTTGCCGTCTCGTATCGTGATCGATCTAATGCCGAAGCATTCGCAGCATCATTCGAATGGGAATTGCCCTAATGCTAGGTCGTTCAATCGTTGCATGAAGTAGTATTGGAAGACAGGTGTGGGTCTTTCTGGTCGGAGACGCACTTATCAGAGATGAATGGAATTTAGTTTTCGCACTAGCTGTAGGTTGGTTACTATGTATAAATTATCTTGATGTACCAATTCTCATCTAGGTCATCAATATCTTGACGTCCCATCTAAAATAGTAACATTGGCGAAAGCCATGTAAACGCAAACCACGTTTGAAAGACTTTTTTCGCTTTTACATGGAGAGAAACACTACTCACCTCCATTATAGGACACTCTGTTCATTCTGGCTTTGAAGGCGTAACGTTTGAAATGTTCTATCTTCGCGTTTGTTCTTTACTGGGCCAATATTCGAGACTGGAAACATGAACATTTAGAGGATTTCTTGATAGCATTGAGATGCATACATAGAAGCTGGATGGTTAGTACCGCACCGTCAGCTGACGTCTAAATCTCGCTAACCAACCCCGCTGTCTTTTGTGTTAGGATCATTTTTTATATCACCAAATTTCGCAAATTTCCAGTCCCAAACAACCATTTCAAAAGTACAGTTGAGGTCCAGTTTATTCCATGTTTTCGTTTTTTAGTTTTTATCGGTATTTGTTTATTCGTTTAAGGCCAAAACCAATTTTAAAAAAACAATATAGTTGAAAAGAAACTAGGTCTAGAGGACGAGCATTTCAGTATATTGTTCAATCAATAATCTAAAACTAGCACGTCAACCTGGTCGATGCGAGTTACGCGGCCTTTGATTTGACCGCCTCCTTTGCCGAGATTTGTTGTATTATGTCCTAGTTTTTAAAACGCCATTAAAGGCAATGTTTTATATGCGGTTTTCCTCGTAGATTTCTTGAGGATCGCAGCGTCTTGTTTGTAGGCTCCAGTTCCCTCGCTTCGTTTCCCATCATTTACCCACCCCAGGCGAGCGACCGCCTGGTCTTCTGGTCGTGGGGTAGACCATCTCTGAATCTGTTACCTACACCCGATGGGGCGAATGGTCGCCAGGCCTTCCTCCAGACTGACGCAACGCCAGCGGGGCGGTGCGCGCTGATAACGGCGGGGGGGGGGGCGATCGGAGAAGGGGAGCTGGACGGGGCGAGGCGGGATCAGCGCCGAATGAGCTGATGGGCTTTCACACTAGGAAGGAGGAAAACGGCGCATCGCAGAATCGCCTCGAAACACGGAAGTGCTTCCAGGCCGAGCCCGCGGTCTTGCTCATGGGTCTTGACTTTTGGATATTTTGATCGCTGGAATCCTTTGCGGACTTGCCAGTGTATCTTGAATCTCCTCGTGACGCTGTCCAAGTATTGAGTGCCGCAAACAGATAGTCTTGAGGGAAATGTGGACCGGAAACAATAATTGTCATAGGAGTCCTTTCTCAGAAGATTTGAGGAAAAATTAAATGCAAAATTCCAACTACATTACTAAAAAAGAGTAGCCAAAAATTTGTTTCCAAATAGTATGTACAAAATACATTATAGAATTAACGAAAAAACGTTACACATTATAAAGTAATTATATTAATTCAATTTAATCTTATTGATTTAGTAAAGTGAGGACTAAATTTATTGAGAAAATTGTTACATCCGAAGGGGTTTACTATTTTATATCTACATATTAAATAAACACAACCTGTTGAAATACATAGAGGAACAATTTTAAACTGTTTTTGTGTTTTCAATTGTATGCTTATAGTTTCAAATAAAATTCTTCCAATTTTGCCGAGTGAAAAATACATCCCCCCATACTTGTAGCGTGTGTATATATATTGAAGTAAATGGTTATCATCACTGTGAAGAAAATATAATTTGATCCTAATTCTTAAAATTACTATGGACGTAATTAATTGGGGAAGTCAATTCCATTGAATGATCATTGCAATAAAGGGCGTTGCTATTTTAGTTAATTGTCTTGAATTACTTTAAAATACGCCATGAACATTAGTGGCACCACAATTCTTTATTTATAATGGATATATACTTATTCTTCTTTATTCTTTCTCTATGAATATCTACGTTGAGTTAGACATTGTCACTGTTAGTAGTTGCTTGAAATGTTATTATACTAGTATATGTTTTTCAGTCTATCAGAATTTCGTAATAGATTTATAGAAAGAATTCATTCTCTGTTATAATCAGACGCCCCTTCGTAAACTAGATTTCTACGGATAGGTTATTATATAAATCAAGGAAAGCTGACTTGGAAACCTTGGTTTGATCATCTACTACTTCGTGTAAGCAGTCTGAAAACAGCCATTATATTTTTTTAAATGTTGTAGACTAATCGAGTGTAGCCACTTGTAGTAGGAAATCTATTACAAAACAGAATATGGCATTGATGGAGATTGGATGCTAATTTTTCATAGGGGATTCGAGAACGAATGTGATTCTTCAATCATTAGTTATATCGCACGTTCCCCGTAACAGGAACACGGCTGCCTCTTTGTGAGTCCCTTCCGAATCGGCCGCCCCGATCAGGCTTAAAACACGATCGGGAAGCGACCAACGTTCTGTCAACTAGCGAAGTAAGTCGTTTCCGATCATTATCAGACGCGACTCGGTGGAGTCGGCAAGAACCCGCCTTTATCTTAATAAAGCAGCGGAGACACCTTATGCACGTGCCTTCTACGGATTTTTCCCGCCCGTTATTGACCGGAAGGCCGCGAACCGTGCGGGCAAGCGAGGAGGAGCAGCCAGATCCGGTTGGAAGAATGCAGTCCGCTGTCGCGATGACACGCTTGGCTATCGACAGACCGGTGCGTTAAAATTCTCGACCTTGTAATGGCGACTACTGTGCGAGACGCGACTGGTGCGCGATGGACTGGTAGAAATGAGGTGTTCTAGGAAGCGGCACCTCCTCTGTCTGCCTGCTGGCTGAGCTGTATTAGCTACGGATTCCTAACTCTCTCGGGAGGAAAAAAGATTAGCAATAACTTCCAAGGATTTCAGGCCGGATATTAATGGAACGACACACGTTAAAGTTCTGATAAGATTTTAAGCGAACTTCTGCTGACTTTATGTCGTTCGTGGGGTATAATTGAGGCGCAACTCAAAAGATCAGGTGTTGAGATGAGTTTGATATTTTCACCGTGTATTGAAATGCGATAGTAGTGGCGGAATTGAGCTTTGCGCGAAATTGACCACACAATATGCATGTGAAAACTCGAGACGAAGAAAAAACTCGTTAACTCTTCAATAAGTTATATTTATTGGGGATTAGGGGCCCTTGAGTTTCGCGAGTATCGATCAAATGAATAAATAATAGCGATAATAATGATGAGGTGAATGATGACGGAGAAAGGGTGCAAGAATATGGCAGGGGAATATGGAGACCCCGTGCAAACCTGCGGAGAGGTCGCTTAGTCCACCACAAATTTCACATCGTTTGGCTTGTGGATCGAACCCTATCCCCAACGGTTGAAGGCGTACGTACTAGCCATCAGGTCACGAGGTATCCCTTATATAAGTTGAACAAACGCCGGTTCAGGCTATCACATCAACGGCCTGCGGTGTAGCTTGGTTCAGCGCGCGCCCGAGACGGAGAGGGAGAGAGGGAGCTCTTCACACTAGGCGATCCCATCGTCGGCGTGGGATGATGGAGGCGGAGTGGAAACTGTTTCCCTGAACGGGGTCACACAGCGGCCGAGCGGACGATGGCCATTGCTCGGGTGCTCCATCCGGGATGCGATCTCGGGGCCGGCGCGGCGCCGCGTCGGCGCGCCACGGCGCCACCGGGTGGGCTCCAGTGGCGACTGAGTGTCGGGCCGCCGCAGCTGGAGATAGGGTTCCGCATAGGGATGGCACAGAACATCGATATTTGCCACCAGGAACATCGATATATTAACATCGATGTTTTGTTTTCAATGTTTTTTTAATTGATATATTTTCTCAGAAACATCGATGTTTAAAGAAAATTGTTGATCATTTTCTGAGTGGTAATATCGTTAAACTGCATTTTTTACCTTGTCTGTATAGAATATTAATTAGAAAATTAAGGTGACAGAGTGCTTTAAAGCAGATAATACTTTTAACTAACAATAACGTATTATGTATATTAGATGTAAGACGTTTCTCTTCGATTTCTTATCAATGAAAGTGAATAAATGGAATAATAGCAAAACACGATGTCCCTTATTTATTTCCTACTTTATATTCGATAAACATTATTGTAACGTATTACGTATACGTGAGTAAACAGTAAAATATATCGGTATTTCATGTAAATGCTCTTATTAAAAATAGAAACAATGGGTAAATACCATCTCTTTCATCATATTTTAAACATCGACATTGTCATCGACATCGAAAACCTTGTGATGCATCGAAAAATCGATGCTTCAATGTTTTGATTAATTTGTCATCTCTAGTTCCACCTCCCTCCGTGCGCTGACTCACAACGAAATCTTTCTCCCTTTCATGCTTTTTCTTTCTCCATTTGTTTTTAATTTATCTTTTCTTCTTCCAACGCATTAGCTTCTTTTTTCACCCATTGCTCTCCTTATTCTTTTCTTTTATACTTATCGCATTTATCGTTTTATTCCCATGTTTTTGCATTATTTACACCGTGCCATCCTATTCCGCATCCTCAATTCTTATTTTACTATTTTATTATTATTTATTTGTCATTGGCAATAAGTGTGTTGTTCTGCTTATTTGCTGTTTCTTATTTTTTAAATCAATAATAATGTATCTTTAGGTCTTTCTTGTTTCTCCAGTTTTCTTTTCCCCTATCTTACTGCTTCGAATTTACACTTATTATCTTGATTTTTTATTAACTGTGTTTTCGTTTCTAATTAAATATGCGGCTATAAAATAAATTACATACCATTTCCTCCGCCATGTGCAAATGGGAAGCAATAGAAGGAACAACATACCATGAGGGCGGATATCCAATGAGCATGCAATCCTCATCCTCACCCCCATCCCCCATGCAGGAAGTACATTCAACGCGTACAAATTGGAACCTACCAATTCATTTATTTTCAAACAGTTCACGTTCGTGCAACATGGTACAAATGACACCAGTGCAGCGCAGATGTTTCAAGTTTAGCACCCAGAGCTCAGACCAAGCTTATCACTATGCGCTGAAGGCTATTAAAAAAGTGAATTCGTAATATTCGGGTATTAGTACGCAGCTGGGAATTCTGGTAAGAACGGAAACAATAAGGCAACTTTTTAAATATGTGAATTTTATATGAAAAAGTACTTAGTTTTATTAGTAGCAATTCTTTTCTGGCAGTATGACTTTCTTTAGGTTTAAAATAGCAATCTTATTTAAACAAAAATTTCTCGATTCTCAAAAAACATTTAACTGCTATTTATTGAATTTTTATACAACAATGTTTTTCATTACGTTATATGCAAGGTATCTTCACCTAGAATCTAGCAAAGGTTCGTTGTAGGATAGGAGTACGTTTTTTTCAGAAATTTAGAATATGCATAGTGCGAAATAAAACAGCATCACCTTTCTCACAGTTGTAATCCGAAATATATTCCTGAAAATACACCACTTGATTTGCGAAAATCGAGCGAGTTATGAAGGTAATGGAATTAGAAACATAATGTAATCCACATAAAATATATGATTACCAATTTCCATTAGTTTAAAGGTTTGAGAGCAGATTGGATTAGGAAAATATAGACTGCCCATTTTCTTTAGGTGATTTTTGTTTCTTAGCACTCCTGTATACAATGGAATAAACGATATTTCGTACAAATTATCATTGAGATAAATTTTAAATATCTAGCGAAAAATGTATTAGAATTCCTGTAAAATAGCATTCGTGGCCGCGCTTAGCAATCTTGCATGAGAGCGTAACACCCCCGTGTTGGGGTACGGCGCGGCGAGGAACGCCACGGATGGGGAGGCGGCGGTGGCGGCGGCGCGTGTCTGCCGGCGGCGGCGGAGGCGGAGCGCGGGAGCACGTCGCGCCGCGCTAAACCCGTTTCGCGCCCGCGTGAAAAAATCGCTCGGAATGCGCCGGGCGGCTGCGACTGCTGCCGGCACCTCGGAGGCGCGGCCGCCGCTGCTACCGCGTCGTCGTCGTCGTCGTCGTCGTTGCAACCGCTCGGTGCCGTATCGGGTGGTTCGTTAGCGAGGAGTGTAAACTGTCCTCTGTCCTCTAAGAGGTAGCTCGCCTTTCGAAATGACGCTCGTAGGTTTGACCATTGTTGAAGGCGGGTGTTTTGATTTACCGGTGTTTCTTGACCACCGAATTATGAAAAGAATGGATGTGGATTTTCTTGAATTTAGCTCATGGTTACACTCTCTTTCGTTTGTTGGTTTTGTTAGTTTTTTGTTTGTTTTATTTCTTTTATGCGTTGGGACTCTTTTGCCGCAAACACATCTTTTTTACTATAGCTAGTTTGAAAGGATATTTAATTCTCAGGGGAGTGAAATTTTAACTGTGTATGGAAATAAAATAAATGAAGTAATAGTAAATAGTAACGCATTCACTACAGGATGGATACTAGAATAATTATTTAGTCCGCGTCCATGGCAATGTTGTAGGTTATCAAATACTATTGTTTTCCTCTTTATATGCTCATGAAAGGAAAACTAAAATGAATAATGTATTTTCCAGAATATTCAATATTTATTATCATTACAATACTCGAAGTTACCTTCGTGTAAAAATGACGACTATTAATACATTGCTTATCATATTAAATCAATAGGATAGGATAAGCCATGACATTTGCTATACTGCTCGTATGAGAACGGCGGCTATCGTTGACTCTTTCCAATGGTTTTTGCTTTTTTCGGGTTAAAGAGCTGGGGCTTAAAGACTGTCAACAAAAGAAAGCCGCTATTCCGAAGGCGCATTTGCAAAGGAGACAACACAATAAGTGAAGTAGGCTGAGCCGCTCTGAGAATAATTAATGATAATTAGCTGTTGCCTTGTGACAATCACCTCTCCCTCTTCTCCCACGTCCTTGTCTCGCACGTTGCCCTGCGTTGAGCCGCTTGTGTTACTCGTTCGCTACCTGTCTTGAATTCTCGGGTGTTATTCACTTTGGAAGTCCTTCCTGCCTCTTGCTTTCCTTTGTTGTTATTTCCGACGAGGCTACATAGCACCATAATTTTGAATCACATAATACCTCCACTGTTCTTGTTCTTATTGCTTCCTGAGTCGTCTGCCATCTGTACATTTACTATGTTGTGATCCCATTCGTTCTGTACTTTCGCTGTTATTGCGAAAGTACAGAATCTTGGGATTCTCCTTTTCATCTTCCTTTCCGTTTCTTTACCCCTGGGCCTCTGCTTCCTTCTCATCTGCAGTCGTCTTGCGGGCTCCTGTCCCGTCACTTGTCAATGGGACGAGTTAACTTAAGTGTTAAACCCCATTGAATATTCGCTAATTACCGGTAATTCTTATTTCCATCATTGTCTTTTTTTTCGTCTCGTTTACCGAACCTACCGCGCATTAAGTGCTGACAACACGTGTGTCACAAACACATAAACATTGCCTACGTCATTTCTTTCACCATGACTGTCATTTCAATTGTTTATTGTAATTGCCTGCGCCGCTTTTACGGGGTATAGAGATCCGAGTAGATGATGATGATACGGTGAATTGTGATAGAACAATGGTCAAGTGAGAGGCAGGGGAAACGGGAGATGCTCGTGGAAACCTGTTCCGCATTCGCTTGTCCATAAGCCCACGTGGAGTGAGTAGCATCTCAAGTCCTCTAACCTCACAAGGAAAGCTAGTTACGCCCATCCGTTGCTGCTAGTCTACATGGTTACCCTTACTTTAATAACTTCCATTTATTCCCTTAATTGAAGAATTTCCGTCTCTTACCTTCAAATACACAATTTTGTAGGAGAGCAAAGTATTCACATGTGGCGTTCTAATTCATAATTTGATTCAAAAACTTTCGGCTAGAGTTTAACATTGGAGAAACGCGATTTTTGAACACGGTATTTGGTAACATGATGGAAAAGGGACTTACGAATATATTGACTCGTAAAATAGAAACCAAAAGCAAAAGGAGATAGATGTGCTCAGTGGCGAATCCGGACCATGCCCCCTCCAACTACAGGAGTTTCGTTTGTTACCTATTGATTTAAATATTTATATTGAATTACGTAATTATTTAAAAAAAATAATATTGTATATTTTCATATATACACTTAAAAATGATACACAATATAACAACAAATATGTTTATTATATAAATAAAATCTATGATCCCCCCCCTCAAATGATTGGCTGGATCCGCCCCCTGGATATGCCACTTCGGAAATAAGCTCAATTCCTCGTCACCGCCTCTATGAACCTTCGGCCTGCCTTCCGCCCCCCGCCGCCGCTTCCATCACCGACCGTCGCGCCGTCACCGTTCGCCGCGGCGCTTGCCGCTCCCGCGCCCGTCCTCGTCGCCGTCGGACTTGTCGGCTGCCACCAGCGCTGGCAGCGCCGGCACTCACACCCCCGCCCCGCTCAATGTTTTACCACTCCAAATGCAATTAATCTGCTCGCGCAGACAGCGTCGCCGGAGGGGCGCACGGGGAAGGCGTCGGCGTTCACAAAACGCTGCGCTTGGGGAGGGGCTGGGGAAGGAGGAGGGGGAGGCGAAGGGAAGGCTTCGGCGCTTGCGCAGTTCGCGCCCGCCTTCTGCCCGCCCGCCCCCGCGCCACCACCGCGGAGACGTGCTGCTCGGGGCGCTGGGGTTACCCTTGGAGCTGGTAGTGCGGGCTGGAGGGGTTCAATTGCTAAACATCTCCACCCCCATCCTTCACTAAACTGGCGACATTTCTATTTGCGCGGAGTGGACGCCAAGAAGTATTCTCCTTTTTCATTCGTAGAATTTCGTGAGTAAATGCCTGTTAAAAATTAGCTGAAAAATCATTTTTAAAGGGAATAGAACGATGAAGTCTGGTGATCAATAGTTTGATACTTTTGTTTTCAATTTTTTTCTACCAAAATACCGTGGATTTTATAGTAATAGTTAATAGAAGCCCATTTCTCATCCTTCCACGGATTTTACGATGAATATTCAGAATAAAATTAATTAATACATCTTGGAAATTCTGTACAATGTTCATTGTTCTTTTTACTCAAAACAAATATTGATAAAAATGTCTCCTTTCTCCCGTAGCGAATTCGAATTGAATTACTTTCAAAAGAAACCAAATATAATTGTTCTGTATTCTGTCACGCATGTGAACGAAAGCTGAGGTTAAATCTAAAAGTAGTACTGTTCCCAATCGTCTATTTTCATTCAATTGTGTCCGTTCTGTTCTTACCGCAGAGTTCGAGACGTATTCCAGAAGCGCCATTAAAATAGATTATTAAGCGTGCGTCGGAATCAAAATTAATTAATTTTCTTGGAGCTGTAAGTACGCCATAACTCGCGGTGAAGCTGCACAATGCGAGCGCCGTACGACGGGTGGGCGGGGAATAAAGCTGGGAGAGAGGATCGCAGCACCGCGTTCATTAAAAGTTTGCCCCGTTGTTCAAGCGAATGTCGTATGTCGCGTTGCGCAACTCCCTCGCCACCGTCTCCCCTGAAATAGAATGCTCGGTAGCAACCGCACACCTTCATTAGTCAGCTCGTAAAGACAAAACACGCGTCGCAGCTGGCTGCGTTCCTTAATCTAACTGCCCTTAACGGCCGGCTGTCGGGGAGTGCACTTCACTTCCGCGCACGGTTGAGGCCCTGGTCCTCCCGCGTCTTGCGGGCGAACGCGGATCTGTGGAGCTCGTTAACGACTCGCTGGGAGACGAATTAATGCTCTCGTTTCCGATTGCTGCTCAAACGAACTCGATGTTCCTAATCTGCACTCTTTCCAATCCTTCGAATAATAATATTGATTTTGTTTTTCCTGTTGATGATGTCGACGACTAACGTCCGGGCTGTACCCACCCTGACAAGGCCTGCATTGTTTGGCATTTGAAAATTTAGCCCCACATTGGCGCCCAAAATCTACTACAAATTGTTTTCGATATGTATTTGGACAACTAAAATAAAAATGAATCTCCTAAGGAACTTTCACGATACATTAATTAATTTTATTTCGAGTATTCTATGTCAATATCTACGTATCACCGTCTAAGAAACAGAGTTCCTTTTACTACCCTAAAATTCAAGGCAGTATTTGGTGGTATAAAAAATTAGACAAAACTCAGAATATGTTGATCGCTAGATTTTGTCATTTCATACCCTTTTTAAGATATTGTCTTTCTTAATCCAATGCCCGGTGCCCTCTTCATTATAGACTGTTGGCGTCCACTTCTTCAACTGAACTTTTGACTCGTATGTTCGGAGCCAGGTACCGACACTGTCCCAGTAATCATTCATCCGTTACTTGTGTCGTTCTGTGGCTGAACGATTGTGGAATGTGATTGAGGAAATTGAAGGAGAATTTAATTTTGCCAGGTGTCCTAAGTGTGTCACACATGTGACTGGGATCGTCTTTTCTATTGTCACAGACATTTCTATTGTCATGGATTATGATAATTTTTATAAATGTGAAATTGCATTACTCTGCCAACAGCTTGGAGGTATGTCAGTAAAAGCAGGAAAAATTCCGTTAGCCCTCAGAATATACATGTTTTACAGTAATCAAAGGAGGTAATGACTATTTTCTTTTAAAATTTAAAATAAGTTCATTGCACAAAATTTCATCCACATGTATTACGTATATTAAACATTTTTTAAAGTGCAAAAGGCTGGAAGATTAAGGTGCGTAAAGAGGAAAGCTGTAGAAAGACTGTTTATATCCAAAGATCCAAAGAAATCCAAAGATTTCAAATGTCGAAATCGTCACGATTTAACCATCCGAATGTCAAGTTTTCTCTCCAAATTGTCAGGATTCGAATGTTTTATCTTTGTTAATAAACACCCCTTTATAGTCGGCATATGTTTCAAGAAATAAGATACTGTAATCTCTTGCTGATAGTTGTGTAATCCAAAGAACGTGCCTTGTCGACCTGTGGTAATGAAACTTCAAAGTGCAGTTGTTTCTAATATATACAAAGCATTAGATATATGATACAAGTAGTCATGGAAGTATAACCGTCATACTTCAGCATGTGTGCATTGGCGTGCTTTATGTCTTGTGTAGGATTTAACGCAGGGGAATTCTTAGGTTTTTTTAATACGCACATATAACCTGAAATAACGACATGAACTCTCGTTACGGCTTCTCCCCAATGGATGTGAAACTTCCTTAGCGGAGAACGCGTAGCTAACATTGCATCACTGGTGATGAATCGAAAATAGATGTTTTTTTAAGAAAATGTAATGAATAATCGGGTTGAAATAAAGCCAGTCACATCTGAGATAGGAAAAGAAATGCGTTTTCGATCGTAGCTTCCACTGAACCGTGAATTAGTCGTTTCAACTGTGTACGGACCACTGAATTCAGATACAGATGGTCGTAAAGATAAGGGCGATTCTCGTGAAAATTGTAACGTAAATATTTGTTCCGGCAAGAGTAGTACCTCGTTGCGTCTCGTTCTCCATCATTTACGAGGGCATGTTAAGGTTTTCTTGATTCTCGGAAGGTCGTGGACTGAGGAGGCAAAAAATCTACGTTGTGTAAAATGCCGTGTCGTTGGCAACGTGCATCAGAATGGTGAAGAGATCTGTTTGACAACTTAGATGAACCCGGAGAAATACAGAGATATAATCGTTTTAAATCATCATATTGTAATGGGACTTCAATTGCAATTTGTTATCATTAATATTCGCGAAGCAGTATAGAAATATTTCTTAACACAGCTCTTGATAGTTTTATTTCTCATCTCTCTCTCTCTCTCTCTCTCTCTCTCTCTCTCTCTCTATCTATCTATCTATCTATCTATCTATCTATCTATCTATCTATCTATCTGACCTCAAAAATTCTTCCCGCCTGCTTGGAAGACAACTCACCACTTGGATATCACTTCGCCCCCGCTGGGAAGACCTACGTCCATGATGGCATGATCTTCATCGGTGCCTCCTTGGAAGAGAGAACCGTATGGTTTTCTTCTGTGGTTAGGGTCAGATCATTGTTCATCATCTCTCATAGAAGAGAGGAATCCTCTTTGCGCCTCTGAGAAGATCTCCTTCGTTCTTGATGACAAATTCTTGCGCCACCATGGAAAATGCTTTTATTTGATGGTTATCGAAATTGCAACTTCTGGTTATCCGGAAAGCAATATTCCTCGTTGCTCCCCTCTCTAACGGAGAAATTTGAGCTTCTCAGAAAACCCTTTTGAGTCATGAAAACCTAGAATACATAAGTTCATACCCCTCTCCCTTGCCATTAGGTAATATGCGCAAAAATATAAATAAAACAAAGGAATATCTGTTTTTGGCAGAAAAAGTAGATTTGTGTTGATAATGCTAGTTTTGCAATTATTTAATGTATTATACAAATGTAAATATTGTTAAAACTTGAAAATTTTCGTTTGAGATTGGCAATTTCTGATAGATTATGTCATTTTCTATTTGAAATATTTTTGAGTGACCAACAACATACATTGCCGATTAACAAAACATCCAAAATCGCCCCTTGTGACTCATCCTTAGGTTTACACGGGCTACTGCATTCTCGAAACTCCCTTCTCTCTACCCTGTCCCTTAAAAAAAATCCCTGACTATATAGCGCAAATAGAGCCGACGCCCTCATCTCCTTCCTAGGTGCCTCCGTGGAAGAAAACGATTATCCTTACAATTTTTGTTTCATTTGCGTTATTTTTTTTTTTTTAATTTCTCTACGTATAGTCATCTAGTGTAACATGATCAATTGAAATATTTGACGTCTTTCATTAGTAGAGAAAATTAGTTAAAAGCTTCTGGGAGCAACTACAGCCTCATGCACCTCCTCTCCAACATACACACACACACACACACACACACGCACGCAAATACACTTTCACACTTGCCGTAATGTATCATATTGAAACATATTATTTAAAAACAAAATAATTGTGCTCATTTTGAGTGGGGGGCTCCTGCGGAGGAGCGGCGCCCACCGTTTCGCAGCGCAGCCCTGACGGCGTGCGGGACCGTGGCGGCGGCGGCGGCGGAGCACGCGTCGCGCATGCGCACGGCGTCCGCCGCTTAGCGGCAATTACGTTTCATGGCGGCGTCCGTCCCGTCCGGCAGAGGGCGCACCGCGCCAGCAGCTGCAGCCTCTTGCTCCTTTTAAAACGAGAAATAAATCAGGCCGGGAAAAAGGCGTTTCGATTTGACGTCAGATATCGAGCCCGAGGAGGTACGCTACTCGCTACTCGGACTGCCGCTGTTGCCGTAGCCACCGCTGACTGGCTGCCGCTTCCCTTCTTCGCCGACTTCTCCTTCTCTTCTGCTGCTCTCTTTGCTCCGTGCTCTTCATCGCGTCCTCTGCTTGCTGTTGGTAATGCACGGGGCCATTTAACCATTGGCATTGCAAGGATTCATATAGTACAAGATCTAAAGTGAGGATTCCTAAAAATACAAAAACATGCATATAGTCCACATTTCTTTTACAGTACGTCAAACAGTTTTTTTACTGATTTTTTTTTATATTTAACAAATTAAATAAGTAAAATTATTGATTCAGTGGCAGTGCCAAAACGATCTGACACCGTTGCCTTTTCTGTACAATAATTGCCCTGCTATCCTTAAATCATACCCGGTGTACCATGCCTTCTTTGATCGTCTATTTTGCCCCTTGTTTCCATTTCTTCTCAGTCCGCATCTCCATTTCCACCCTTTCCACTCTGACGCCCCCCGAATACCGGGTGTGGTCGCAGAGCGAAGGGGCGGTTCGACTGGCGGAACCCGCTCCCGCGCTGGCACACAAGAAGAGAATTGAATGGAAGCGCGAGTCCACACTGTGCTCAACCGATACACAACGATACACACACTGCACCACTGCCGCTTAGGCAAAAATCGCTCGCCGGCGTGTGCGGGCACGCCTGGTCGTCGCGGCCGGTTCACCCGGTCTCGCGCAAGACAAATAACAGGAAAACCGTTATCAGCATCGACAAGCAACACGGTGTCTCGGTCGCGCGGACGTGGCAGGAGCGGAGGTGGGGTGGTGCGGGGAGGGGAGCAGGGCGCAACGGCGCACGCGTCCTAGCCGCTGTGCAGCCGTCGTCGTCTCTCATCGCTGCTGACGAGATCCTCTCCCTTGTTTATAATTGTGTAGATATTTTTGTTCTCTAATTTGTCGACCGTCAAACCTAACCGTTTCGAAAAATCAATTCCTCTAAAGAAGAGGAAAAAGCAGTGTGAACATTAACACGATACACTGTAATGTGCAACTGAGACCAAACACTAAAAATTATATGAATAATCGAATATCACAAAAATCGATAATTTTGTCTGTGGTAAAACTTTATTCATAAAATGAGAGATACATGATACCAACATTTGAAAATCTTATTGGAATATACTTTATAATACAATTGGAATTGGAAAGTTACATTTAATAGCTAGCATATTAGTATACAATATAAAATTTGCACAATAGTAATCAATTATTTTTTTAAAAGAAAACTGATGGTGTTACTTATTACAAAAAAAAAGCTGCTCGGAATTTTT
>BOPP01000018.1:929369-945614 GCA_017312745.1 Gryllus bimaculatus | reverse complement strand
CTTTCCCGCCTCGCGGCCCCGCCCACTCGCCGGCCTGTGGACCTGGTTCCGGTCCCACCGCAGGAGGCACTCGCGCCCGGTCTGATAGGCGCGCGGGAAGGACGGGAAAGAAAGAAAGGGAACGTGCGCAAAAACGGCCTACGAAGTCGCACACTCCTGAAGTGCGCACATTTTTACAATGTATTCTTTGTTAAAATCGGTACATATATCTTTCCGAGTCTCCGGTTTTCGGACGTGCATCTTTGCGAAAACAAGCCGGAACGCAGTGTTTGCTGTTTTGCGAATTGCTGCAGCCCAAATAAGGGCGGGCGCTGTGTTTCTGCGAAACTCAGAAAGAAACGAAATTTAATCGAATAATTTAGAGTCTTTTCTAGAAAAATCTGCAGTCACATAAATCACTTTTTGCTATACATTTTAATGGCGTGAATGTAAATTCTGAAATGTATTCTGCTAAGGAGTAATAAATTCGAAATTCTTTCCCGAGATAAATATTCCGTCGAGTGGCTTCTTATGTGAAGTGTCTTTCCAGAACATCTCGCTCATTGCGAAGCCGAATTTTACGTAACCATCCATTGAAGTGAGACCTAGTTGCTGCTTTGGTGATGTGACAGGAACCCGTGTTTCCAGCTGAGCAAGTGTCTGGCAAAATAAACAAAAGCGGCAGTAGAGCTAACAAAAGGAGGAGTAGATGTGGCATTTTCGCTTAACGTGCCAGATGGTATGCAGGCCAGGCGGGCCAGGAGCGTAACAATAATTTTGCGAGTTGGTTTTCGGACGTAGAAGACCACGCCCACGCGCCAAGTCACTGCAGAATGCGGTCACTGCCCGCCCCGCGGCCCCGTAACCACCCGGGGCTCCGGTTTCCAAAAAAGAAGGAAAAGTCGAAAAGAAGGAAGAACAGTACATGAAAAATATGACTCATTCTAAATAAAATACTACAAAGGGTATGAATGGTATAATAAACATTACTAAACGGTGCCGAAACTTATTTTTCGCGTATCAGTTTGAGTGGTCTGCAACCAGATGAAAAGTTCACTTATAATCAAAATGTATTTCATCACACTTTCTTAATGATTCTAATCACCATACGTCAAGTTTAGGAGAGAATATTCTGAAGCGAAATTCGATCTCTCTTTGTGTCCGATATTTTCCCTTCTAGCTACTACCGCTACTAACTTTTTTAAAATCTTAAAAGAATTTCTAAAACGTCTTGAGCTCATTGATATACTCATTCGAGTTCTTTCATTCTCATCAGTTTCTTTTCGTTAGCCACCCTCAGAACCGCTGAAACTTTCCTGTTTCATCTGTATTTTTAAAATGTTTTTCACAAATTCCACTCTCTGTCCTCTCTCTTTATTCCTCGTCCATCGCCTAATCAACTCTCCCATCTTGTGTCGCTACTTTCTATCTGGACACAGTTCTCTTCCTTTGTTTCCTTCTCCTCTTTCTCTCTTCGCCGACGGAGTGGAGGAGTTGCCATCGGTCGCTGGCAAATGTTGCTCCATGACATCTGCCCAGGCCGCGTTCCAAGCAGTCGTAAGATTTCCTATTGGAGCGTACCGGTCTCGGGAGTGTTTGTCGAGCCGATTCCACCAGCAGTTCCCACTTCTACCACACTCCACCAGCGCCTCACCTATCTCAACCGGAACATTTATAGTACACGTTATTTCACGTCCGCTTCGTAAGAAACGGACAAGTATAAAATGTTGCATTGTCGTTGTCGTGCTTTATTCACGTTATTGCTGTACTAGCTTCTCGAAGCTCACCGACCGAGGGCCGAGATGAAGACCTTCCAGATTCTCGGTCCCGCGTCTCCGGGCTCACCCTCATTATGGGATATTTTCGACACAAATCACACGAGACAGAACAAACCGACAGCCACAATTTTCTCTTGAAAAAATCCTACATAATATTGAGGCATCTAGGCGTGTCTATTATCACATAGTTTCCATATATCCAGGGTCGACACGAAACAAGCACTAAACACAAACTATCCAGCTTCAATTTGCATATTTTACGTGGCTTCGAAACTCCCCGCGGGCTGCATTTGACGTTTGTGAATAAACGCCGTAATTTAATTTCTTTGTTGCGCCCTAAATAAACGACTCGCTCGACCACTGGATTCCAGGCCACTTGTACCTATCGGACGCGCGTTCTACACGTGGCTAACCTGCATCGCCGCTTCTCGCATCCACAATTATTGAACAAGGAATACGATCTCTACTGAGCTTGCGTGCACGGCATACGAAAGGCTACGACTTCAAACCCAGAAAACGAATTCTGCGGGTAACTTATTATTTTATCAGAGAACGAAGTTGAAAAATATGTTAGGTAATGCATATGTTCGTTGTTTGTTGTTTGTTTTTTTTAATCTCAAAAGCGTTATTGAGGAAACGAATAAATGATGTTCTGTAACGCTGTTGTATTATGTACCAATCATACAGAATCATTTTTGTTTCTTTTTGATTCTTGGATTTTCCTAATTAGAACACAATTTTTGACCGCTCCGTGAATATCGAGATATGCATCACTCTGACGGAGTAGTGCTCCGCTGTAATAAAGCGTACACACCCACGCAAGAATACACGACGTAATTTAATTTCTCCAGCAGCAGCGACCCAAATAAACGAATGGTCCGACCCCCGGATCTCCAGCAGCACTGCCATCGCTGTAGGCTGCGCCGCCCCCGTCCCTCACTCCCGTTCGGCCCCGTTCCGCTCCACCCCGCCCCGCCTCCCATGGCCAACTCTTGCCACTGTAGCTTGCCCCGACTCACCCGTCTTGCTCATTCCGCCCGCGTCGGCGCGTCCCGCCCACCCTCTCCCTCCCTCTACCCTCCTCCATCCCGCTCCGCCCGCCCCGCCTCCACCGGGCTCACACTTTCCAATGTAGCTTGCCCCGCCTCACATGTCTTGTTCATTCCACCCCGCTTCATCTCAGCCATCCCGCCCGCTCCAACTTCCTCCATTCCACTACGCTCCGCCCCGCTCCAATCCGCTTCACCCTCCTCGATCTTGCTTCGCTCCACCCCCTCCTCCGTCCCGCTCCGCTCTTTCCCTCTCCCCCGCTCCACCCTGCGCATCCCCTCTCCAACCCACTTCCACCCCGCTCAATTCCTCGTCCTTGTCTCGCGCCGTGTCATTCCACATTGCGCTGCCTATTTCGCCCCATCCGCGCCCTCACTCGCCCTTGCCGAATTTGCCCGCTCGCCCGCCCCGTTCCTCCCTCCCTGCCTCACGCAGCCCGTGTCTGCCCCGGCGGGAGCTCCGCCGGGTCCCCCGGCACGCGGCGCGCCGCCCGCATCGGAAAATAATTGAACACAGTATCGGCCCAATTTCGCCCTCGGTCACTTCGCAGCCTCGTTTACCGTCGGGGCTTTTCATGTCGGCGGCCGCGCAGCGGGGGCGGGCCGACGGGCCGGGGCCGGGCCGGGCCGGCGGGCGGGGTCGCGAGCGGCCGGCTTCGGCTTCGCCTTTGTCGCGCCCGCGAGCCGCCGCCGTAAGTCTGCGCTATGGACAGCTGCGCTCGGAACATTGTAAACAACAATTTGAATATTTAAATGAAGGCCCTGCGCGCGCGCGCTGGACGCTGGGCCGGCGGCGGGCGGCGGGCAGTGGACGGTGCGCGGGAGGGGAGGGGGCGAAGGGGGCGGGCGGCAGGACGGGGACAAGGCACGTGGGGTTCTGGCGACGTTTAATTATTTGACGGCGCTACGGATCTCATGGGCGCGATCGATCTACGTCACGCCTCACGCCCCGTGCGCGCCCCCTCTGCTCCCCACCCCCGTCGTTCCCCACCCGCCGCGGCTTCCCCTTCCTCTGGCGGGCGGCACCGCGGTTAGCGTGTCTTTCTCGTTCTCGTGTGTGCTCTCTTCCTTCTGGCTTATTTACCCTGGAGTACTAAGTGTCCTTCTCTAGCTTATGCAGAGCGCAATTCTCTCTCGCTCTCTTTCGCACGTCTACGCTTTCTTTACATCTCCTGTGTACCGTTTCCTTTTACTCTTTCGAGTGCGGCTAGCCTCTTCTCTCATACGCGCCCCACTCTCACACTCTTCCGTCGTCCTCCGCTCTCTGAGGCGCAGCGCGTGCGTGAGCGAGGCGCCCAGCCGTCGCCCCCCCCTCGGTGCCCCCTCCGCGCCCCACGCTTCACCTGCGCCTGCCCCCTCCCTCCTCCGTCGCCCCGCCGCGCGGCGAAAATCGCGCAGCTCCCAGCACCGCTCTCGGCGGGAGTTTTAATTGCGAAGCTGCCGAAAGGTCCGCTGCGATCGATGAGATTGGCTTTTCGACTTTCGCGACGGGACGATCTCGTTCGCGTTTGTTAAGCTGTTGATCCACTTGTGTCGGTGTTGTGACTTGTGTGTTAGTGAGGACTGTACCCGAAATAGATATTCTCGTCTTTATAATCAAACTGCAGCTTCGTTCATAAACGACTAAAAATTGTTACAAAATGCCGCAAACTTTACGAAAAGTATCTTCTCGTTCTAACTAAAAGTAATCTAACACGTTTGCATTATTTTTGTTTTCTGTTACATGTACCCTGTTGTTAGTTTGTGCATTATACGCTAGAAGTGACGATATTAATCTTCGCCGTTAAAAGAGCAATGATTATGGCAAAAACATGTTCTACTTTGAAATAATATGTGCGTCATATGATTATTTCATTAGAAATGCCAACAATAATTCAGCACAATACCTATATTTCTACTTTTGTTCAACTTTCATATACCGAAATATAAATAATATCGCGCACTGAAAATACATTTGTGGGGCAATTTATTCTAATTTCTGACTTTTATAGCTCTGTGCAATCAGTGCTTTGAGGCAGCGAATAGTGCTTAATTTGGTGATGTGACACTTATTAGTGTTGAAATTAAATTAAAATTATTCATTGAAATTAAATAATAAAGCAGAAATTGTAGTATCTCACAGGAAGACTTTCAGAGTAAAAATATAGAGGTTCTCCGAAAAAAACGTGAGGAGAAAGGTTCAATGTGGGCGGAAGAAACGAGTAGTGGAAATAAAGTATAAGTTAATTAAAAAAGAAAGAAAAGTTAATTAAAAATAAAGGAATAAAGAAAGAAAGAAAGAGAATAGAAATTTTAAAAAAGCCTTAGCAACTCAAATCATTAAAGATTCTTCCAAACTATGGGGGGGGGAGATTCGTTTTCTAAATGTGCACAGAATCCCCGCTGGTCAGAACGATCTTACCGCATCCTCCTGATTTTGGGCTTCGCGCGGAACGCGATGGAGTTGGAAGAGGGGCTGCTTTAACCCCTGCCTGCCCGCGCGAGTTGGCGAGGTTAATGGCGGGCTACGCACCGCCAGAACGCAACGGGAGACGCAGGTGTGCAGCCGCAGTGCCCGCCGTCTGCCTGCGGCCGCCGTCCGCCCCCGCCCGGCCCACCCAGCCCGCCCGCCCGCCCGCGGTTGTATTGTGCAAAAGACGCGGAAACATAATGCTTCGCCGGCGTCAAATGCCGTCCCTGTTGCGTTGAGTACGTGAAGTGCTATTAGCGACTGAACAGGTGTTTTTGAAAGCACGCGAATGTGTTGTGTACAGAGAATCTTCGGCTCGTGCGGAGCGTTGGAGTAGTACTTGCAAAAATGGCGTGTGGAATGAGATTTTGTTTCAAAATACAAGGAGATCCAGATAATATTACGCTACTAAACGATGTGGTCCTCAATTTAAAAGAAGAAATTATACGAAGGAGATTACTTCGTTTTCTATGTTATCGTCATAAGATTTTTATCCGTATCCAATAAGAAATTTTATTATTATCTCAGTCGTTACACCATGATTGTAAGCATCTTATATTACCAAATAACGTGAATAGTAGTGTTTCCCAAATCTTTTCACTCTCCTTACAAGCAGTATCTAATTAAACGTTCATTTTTGGCGTATAAATGAATTTTTCTAACTCAATTACCTGGGCAAATATTTTTGAGAATTAATGATTTTTTGCATGCATGTAATATTAATTGTAATATAAGCAAATAATGTAAGACTGTAGTTCAGTAATATTAGCAAATGAAAAAAATATAAGGAAACCTCACAACTGACTAAGCTTTTTACTTACTATAGATAAACTTATTACAACTTTTCTCTACGTGTTTTTTCATATATTTCTCACGTCCATTGGTATATGTTCTTGGAAGGGTGCTTGGGAACGTCCACGTATGTCGCGGATAACTAATCGAGCTACAACGTCCCTGCTGTTAGGTGCACAGCGATCGTTCCTCGGGGACGCAAGGAACATGTGCGGGGCGTTGTATCTCTCCGGAGGATTGGGACAGCGGTCCACCAGCTGCTCCATATGGCGTGGAGATGAGGATATCGACCCCCAGTACCTCGCGTAAAGCGACAAGTTAAATGAAGACAAGCGGAGCGCCGGCCCGGGTTAATTTATATTGAAGAGCAAAGATACGACGCGTGACACAAAAGTCGAACTCAGATGGTGTCATTCTTTCCTAACGGGCAGTCACATCCCCCGACCTTTATATCCACTCGAAACCCGAAACAAAAATACAAATATACAACTTGCAATACATTTATTACCTCTATTCTACTGTTTTACATTACTTACACTACTTTATTACCCTCCAGTTGTTTACTGGAGCTATTTTACACTTTTACACTACTTACACTACCTAATTACATCATGTTGTATGGTTTGTTACACACATATTGCCCTTCCTAATGGCACAGAGGTGGTTAGTCTAATTAAAAGGCCCTAAATGAGTCTGGGCTTTATGACCGTGGCGGCAGCAGTGTGGGTAGAACACGTCTCAGCTTGACTAGTGTATTCATGGGACAAGAACCTTTCCACTAAGGAAATTACTGGCAGTCTTGCATTCGTTGACTTGACGACTAACATTGGAAATGGAAATGAATTCTAGTTATTTTATCCTATTGTTCTATGGTGCAAAGTTTGCAGTATCTACCCAGAAACGCCCTTGTAACCGTAAGGGTATGGTAGAATATTTGAATACGAAGAAGAATACGAAACTAACTATGAACTACTTTCAAAGCAACTACATTGTTGCACCTTCCGCGAAGATTCAATGAGTATTCCTTTTATGTTTACTCGATTTTAGAATTTTTGAACTCATTTACGAGCATATCATTCATCTCCAACATTCATTACCAAGAATTGTAGTTAACGGAACAAACGTTTTCACTTGGGAGTATTATTTCGTTTTGCAAACTGCTTGTCTAAACAAAACGGCGACGTCCCTAACCTTCAAAAGTATTAATTCACTAGTTAACCACTCACAGATGCGCTGGCGACTGTGCATACTGCATTCTGAACGCCAAGCACCTAGGTTTAATGGCTGTACACGCGCAACTCTTACCTACTGTCGAGACACGTACGATGTTCTCAGAAATTTCTCCACCCAAGCCCCACCTTTGCCAAAGAAATGTCCACTTGTTTCTTATCGCTCGAAGTTCTGATTCCTATTCGCGTTTGAAAGGATTGGAACCATGTCTGGAGTTCGCCATTGATATGTTTTCTTGAATTCCCGAATCCCGCTTGTATACTAGACGAAGTTGACGTATGAATAAGAGTTGCAACGGTTATAGATAGGCAGTAAAATAGTCATGTGACGGGCCTTTCGACCCTGCACGGTATATTACTAATGAACTATTTATTTATGTATTAATTTATTTAACGTAACAATTAAAAACTGCGTGTATCGTTCTACGGGGAGAAGTGAAATCAACGCACTTTTTTAATCTCTGGGAGCCCTATCCTGACAAATGGCAACAAGCATTTCTGGTAAGATTTGATAAGATATTATTCGCTCCCGGGTAACAAAACCTTTTTGCAAAGGCAAATCAGCAGCATATTTTTGTCATTATTCTTCATCGTGGTCGTCGTGACGGAATCGACTTACTGTCGCGAGAACGTGAAGGATTATTTTTTGAATAATTGTATCCCCCAAGGAGCTTCAGAAAACTTACACAGACAGTGAAACATTTGTGTCCAGAAACAAATCAAGGCGCCAACGCATTTTCTAAAGGGGAACTGAACGAAAAAGGAAATTAGACGAAAATCCTGATCGAGATGATAGTTGTAGGCTCAGAACTCAATTATAATTCTTTGATTGAATATTGCTTATTGATGAACGTTATCTGAAGTTGAACTTGAATTACGTTCAAATATCGTAAATGACACCGAGGTGAATGCTCAAATTACTACTTGCATTTTTGCATTACTAGATAATGAGTTGTAGTTTATTTTAGCACTGAATCATTTATTTTCAATGGGTTATAGTTTGAAAGTTTCAGCTGTTAACCCTAATGAATGAAAGTATACATTCTATCTCATTAATTATATTTTTTTACACTTTATTTAGGACTTCAAGTAGGTATTCGATGTTTATATCAGCATTGCAATACCAAAATATCAAATTCGGCCTAGGAGTGTTCTTTAATATTGGATAAAAATTACTTGAATGAATTTGGAGTAATAATAAACGCACTAGGGCCCTCTTTAGTTCGTCGAACGACAGTTAGAGAAGTAAGCACTATCACTTTCTCTTCTTTTCTGTTTAAAATTTAATTTGCCATGCACCCTCCCTACGTTCAGGTGCCATCTATGGTTGTAATCCTGACCAGCAGCTATTATTTACGTAAGTGTATATTATTTCTAGATATATCTACGTTTTCAGATATTGTTTCTTTTTTGCTAAAAGAAAGTCTCGATTTCCTATAATTTTTCCGCATTGAAGTTTACGAGCAAGAATGGCCGATTGGACATCATTTTCAGTGTCTACTTCGGCATTGCAGAGCTGATGACGTCTAAGCTTGTAAAAGCTCCTATTCACAATAACAAATCCCGCGCTGACGACGATGACAACGTCTCCATCCGGTTCGGACATTTCCTGGTAACCCGACAAGAGAATTACCTTTCATTCTCGAAGCCCGCATTTTGTTCAATATTACCTACTTTACCGGCCCCCCCAAAAATTATTTTCGACTCCACGTCATTTCGGCAGCCGTTTCGTCTGCGACACGACTACGCGAAGGCCGCTATTTAAAGTCTGCTGGTGGCGTGATTGCTTTCATCACTGCGTTGCGATGTGGAAGGCCAAGGGGAAACTAACATATCTCCCGCACAATCGCCAACAATCAACAATTCCTCCTCATTAATTTTGCAGCACAGCATGCCTCCGATTCAAAAGCGCGCCGGAGGGAACGCCGTAGGAAGGACGATTGATTTTCATTTCGTGCCTGCCGAACGCGCCTTCAGACGCCGCGACGGCACGGCGATGGGGGATTGCCAATTCTCCCCGGTTTTCATACAATATTCCCAGTCGGAGATATTCAGCCTGGTTTTGTGCCGTTCGCAGAATTTATAATTTTAGCAGATGTACTTTCAAAAGAAATGGAAATTATATATTCATTTTGTGAATTCCTTCTGGATCTCGATTCTGAAATTCTGTTGGAAATTTTCGTGAGTTAAAATCATAGCAGAAACAATTCCTTAAAAGCCAATGTTGAGGCTTTTTATCAAGTCTCTACCAGAGATATTACACAGAAATTAAATTTTTATGTAGAGACCTTATAACTTTAAGTTACGAAATTGGTAGCTATATATAGGAAGGGCTCGTCGCTAGGAGCATAATAGTTTGGTCACTACATAAAGTAATAATTTTTGTGTTTCAGACCTGATGAGAGCTGCATAAAAATCCAGAATGTTGGCGATTTTAAAAACTCTTCGTTTTATGACCTAAACTCAAAGTTAACATCTCCCAATGAAAATGTCCTTATTTTACCTCATAATTATTGATATGCTGATGAAGTGTTGATTAAACAACATTCACGCGGAGGATATGATGCTGAGGGAAGAGCTATCGAAAGTTGCTCGTCGATTAAACTAAAGCGCCGATGAAGGATATCACACTTGAATGATATCTTCATAATTAAACCAATAATTAAATAATACCTTTTCACTCAAATTATTTTATATATGTACTGCTAATGTTTTTCTGTCTTCTGTTACATGTACTTTTATTCTTATATTACTGCTGTAAACTTACTTTTGTGAACAACGTGGTTTTGTTACAAAACTATGTAATTCAATGGTACTTTGTTTTACTTTAGGTGAAATGTATGTTATAGCTCTATTCATCACCTACGTAATAATCTTAGTGAGTCGCTGGCATCATTGATATGAATAGTTTGGATATGCCGAATAAAAATTTAAAAAAAAAACAACTAAAAATAATTCGGATTCTAGCTTATACGTAATATCGAGAACTTTCGAGTAAGGACAACTGCTATGTAATAGCTCAGATAATAGGGAGGAATGAATACGCCTTGATATTTATTCAGCCATTTTGCCCTAACGTCCAGCCATGTAGCGTTCAATTGCGGGTCGTTCCACAAAAGGGCCTTGGGGATCATTTTCTAATTGAGCGACATGCAAGCGGCCATGGTTACTCGTTGACTGCGTGGAAGCATTTTGTTCGTACAATTGGAGATATTGTATAACTGTTGAGGCGGCGGTTGAGAAGATCTAGAACACGGCTGGATAAAAGCCATTAGACCGGGATTTGTTGACCGGACGTTGAAAGAACCTCGCTTGATGAAGTCTGGAGTTCAACCGCTCTACTACGCGCGGGAAATGAACTCTAGCCAAATTCCCGCAGGAAACTCATGGGTTGACTTCAGATCGTTTATCTTCTCTCCCTCGCGTGGTGAAGTAATAATATTTGAATATCGACGTCTTGTTCTCATCATCGCATGCTGCGAGGTACCATGCAATGGACCTTAATTGGCAACTGCTTCAATCTAGAGCGTGATGTGTCATTCGATTTCGATCTTTCAACTCGGCTAAGCCAGTGAGAGGGGCTCGCTTTATAATAAACTCCATTAGCGAAACTACCTTATCACTGTCAGACAACAATACGAGCTGTGTGTCTGATGTTCATATAGTTATATTGCAAATGGTTGTTCTTCCTACCATCAATCTGTAGAGGTGAGTCTGTGATTTTGAAAAGTGAAATGCAATTTCGTTTATTACATGTAATAAATAATACGCTTTTCCTCGTGAAGATGATTCGTAGTTTTTAAATTCTGATTTTCTAATACAAAATAACTCTATTGTAACAATTATTGGTTCATTTTTAATATCATTATCAGACTCGAAATCTCAATGCAAATATAGATTTTCTTTCGTGTACATAAGTAAATAAGACACGGTCATTCTTGATATTTTCACAAGGCTGTTACTTACTCGACTAATTACTTTTATTAATTTTAGATGTTCAAATTAATTTTTAATTTTCAATTTATGTTATATTACTTATATGAATGAAAATATTTGAATTATTACTTACTTATTTGTCGTGATATTTGTGTAGGAGTGCTCACATACAAACGCTTTTTTTATACCTCTAGCGTTTATCGGATGAATTTCACTGAAAGCAGATTTCAAGGTACACGTTTTAGAAAGATTTGGTATTTTTATCGCGTGAGGGACTGTTCATTATATATTAAGCCCGTTGTTACTTTACTCTAAGCAAAATAAACAACATCGGTTTTAAGGATGATTAATAGTGTTTTACATTGTAATACAATGTTTTTGCTATGGTTGAGAGTTTTCTGAGATTTTATAAAAACATACACGTCTTTTTTTTCCTTTTTTCTTCTTCTTAGTTTCTCACTTTAGATTGCTTCCAATTCAACAAGAGTTTTGATATTGCATTTCTATTAAAACACTGATAGAGTTCAAATCAAAAACATTAGATATGGTTTGAGTTAGTGGGAAAATACTGAGTATTTGACTTTTCTACAAGTCCAGGGCACGTTTCGAGTCCGTATCCCTTCGGAGGCAGGCGTTGAGTTGTCCAACCACAGGAGCCACCTAGACTGGCGGAAACGTTAATAACAACTTCACTTTGTCTAATATTCTAACATTTTGTCCTATAGATGAGGGGCCGATTGGTGGTGTATCGTTTGCATTCGGAATGGAAATAAAAAGAAAGGCTTGCCTCGTCGTTTTTCCCCTCGAGGTGCACGTGCCTGCCTCGTGGCTACGCTTATGTCCACGTCCAGGCAGCTGTCGGCGACCCTAATCGCATCTCGCCGCGACCGGGTGCGCGGTGTAGGCGGGGGCGGCAGCGGAGATGGCGGCGGTGTTAAGGGTGGCGGCGGAGGTTGAGGAGGAAGGTGCTGGAAGGGTGATGTGTGCGACAGCATGCAGTGCAGGTCGCAGTTGAGGAGATGGAGTTGATGATGGAGACTGAGGACATCGTATCATATAGTACTTATAATACAGAAAATAATGTTTATAATAAAATAAATATTAATATCAATGTAACTTTACTACCCTCACGTTTTGTTGAGCTTTAGCTAATTGTAGTAGAGCCGAGGGTATGGGTTTCTATTTTGTTAGCAATACTAAAAAATAAAATCTGACCTTTTTTAGTAATGCAAAAAAGTATTTTTTATTAATGAGGAGTAAAAATGTCTTGTTTTCAAATTTTCCTAAATTCGCATTGTTGTATATTTATCATTCAACTATCTATACTAAAGAGCGCGGGGGGGGGGGAATATGGAGCAAAAAAAAAATTGCCCTGATTATACTTCTTCACCATAGGTCACATAGAATTATTGTGACCAAAATGAAAGTCAACCGTAATATACAATAATATATAATTTATGTAATTAATATATAATATAATACATAATTTATGTCATTTATTAATTAAATGCAAGGTTTGGAGAAGTAACAAAACGAGATGTAACGTGGCCAAGAATTCCAAATATTGACATGTTCGAACGTTTGACGCGACTGCAGCCGAATATTTGCTGTGACTGATCTGGCTTGTATTGTAATTGCGGCAAGCCCTTCATGTTATGTATTAATGCAAAATGAGCTATAATGAGCAACACAAATGTGTAAAGATGCCCGTGGAGATAGCACAGGTGACGGAGGTGGCTGCGGCTGGGTTGCGGACGATTCGGAAAGGTAGGGTGGCCACTTTCTAGAAAACATTGAAAACCAACAATAATCAGAGAAAAGTGCTCTGGAAAAATCAGGAAAAACTCGGAGAATTTGTGAAAAAATCGTTGGAAGTTAGGAAAAGCTTTGAAATATAAAACTGAATTAATATACCTAAAACAAAGAATACAGCATTATTGTTTCCTAAATTTCTGTACTTTTTTTAAAATTTATACTTTATAACGGCGAACTCAAAAAGGTGACAAATTAGTTTCAAGAGTGCTTTAACGTTTTCTTTGAATAATGTGAAATACTTCACGAATCTAATAAGCCAAACATGCAAAATTGCTCTGGAAAATAGGGAAAATGTTCCACCAAACGACTGGCCACTTTGGAAGGGCTCGTGGTGGCGATGGCTGCGCGAGTGGCGCCGTGGGCGGGGACAGGGGCTGGGGCAGGAGCTGAAGCGGGAGGAGGTGCGGGGCGGGGGCGGGCGCAGGCGCGTGTTATTAACGTTCTGGGGAGCGCGGCGCTCCATCCTGTCCGGGAGAAGCCGCGACGCGGCTTTGTATTCGCACTGTCCCAGGCCGCTGTTCGCGGAATACCAAGTGCAGTCGCTCCGCCAGCAATGGCCGCCCGCCCGTTGCACGGGAGAGGCAAGTGCGCCCGGTGCAAGGTGGCTGCGCCGATGCTACGGCCCCCCTTGGGCCTTTGGCGCTCTGCCTCTGCCTCTGGCTCTCCGGCTCTCTGGTTTTGCCTCCCGTTGCACTCCGCAAATCGCTGGTTCGGGGAAATCAAAATCAATGCGTCGAGGTTCAAAGAATTCTACGACTTCGGTGTTGAATGCATTGGTTTTCGTTTACTAAGAAACAATTTGGGGTGTGAAAGAAATTTAAAAATTTGGTTATGTAGAATGTATTTCAAGTGTTCTTTTCCTTTCGACGTGAATTTTTTTTCAGCATTGCAACCATCATTAATAGAAAGTACGAGAAATGCTCCACACCAATTCAGTACAGTAGATTGGTGTGTAAAGGACAGCCATGTGACTTTGTCTTATGTCAATACTGTTTGGCCACAAAGTTTTCATAAACAATTATTTTTTCGCAATTACTAAAGTACATCGTTTTCGAAAGAAAATTTATATGGAACAATAATGTGTCAACGATCTTAAAATCCATTCTCCATATGTTAAATTAAATTGTACAGATGAAAGTGAGTAAATGTTAAGGCAACGTGGTCTAAGAAAGGAAAATAGTAAAAACAAAAAATGACGTAAATAACAAAACATTCAAAATAATTTATCCAAACAAGTTTGCAATCGTGGAGGTTGATGAGTGTACGGATGATGAATAAAATATATACCGTAAGTTTAATTCTTTTGAGTTGCATAATATGTTACACAACAAAATGTCTGCCAACATTATATAAATTTCGTTTTCGCAAGTGTTTTCGTTTCTTTGTATTATTATTAACACTTGACGTCAAGCGTTTGTTATGATTACATGTTTCTAATAGTGACTTAGTTATCCACAAGGATATACCCATTGCTGCACCTAACGTTAAGCCCATATAATTGTCTAGAAAGCCCATATAATTGAATGACGTTTCGTCGTATGTCGAGCTTTGTAGTGCATTGCATGCTGTGTATTTCTTTTCTGCCCGAATCTCATTGTAGGCACAGGGTCGTTAGCTGAATCTGTGGAACGAAATAGTGCCAGTGGAATCTACGCATCGTTGCATAAATAATACACCACCGCAAAAATGAATAAACAGCTAATTTAGGTACTCAAAATTAACTGTTCCTTATCTTTTGAGTAATGAGAACCATTACTTTTAAAGTTTCTTTTTCTCTCTCCTTCGCTTGAAATGTTACCGACACTTATCGTGTTGTTCACCTCGGATACGGTCGCTTTGACTGAGCTCTGATGGGATCCACTCAATCTTACCGTTTGCCTGAGCGCATGAGTTGGTGTTGCTAAATGGCGTCATTTCGTCTAAAGAAGGAACCTATTGCAGAAGTACATCACTCATGTCGCAAAGTAAAAGATCTCCCGTTGAAAATCTTATTTCTAACAATTACTAAATTTTCCGTATTATCACCATTGGGAGAAACAAGGTGACGGAGATTAAAATGAAATACTTTGAACCAAAATAAGGATCTCCGGGAGTTGTCTGGCTATAATAGTGCGCTATTGCAATTAGGCTTTCATATACATGAATACCCTAATGGAATCGTACTGGTTGTTAATGAAGACGAGAAAATATAAGGAAATTATGGAAATATTTGTAATTTATCAAACCTAATCATAATAATCTTCCGTGGACTTGCAGTAGCGAAATTATTCTCCTCTATTCCTGAACTCTAAAAATGAGACGGGGGAGCGCAGAAAGAGAACAAAAAATGAAATGCGGAGGAATTAATGAGATAAGAGTGAAAGGAGACTTGTTATTACAAGTTTTAGCGAAGTGGGTGAATAGGATCTGAGATGGACCAGCAAGGAAGATGGCAAAATTTGTAATTTGTCATCAAATGGGGGCGTTGGCGTAAGTAATCATGAGCGGCTGATGGAGGAGGCGTGTCCATTTGCGAAAACTGCTACCGCTGTGATTCTGAATAATGAAGAGGTAGCGTTGAGTGGTGTATCGCATCCGTGGCTAAGTAATATTTTGTGAAGGAATAAGTAAACATATCAATGGCAGGGAGATTATTAAGTCTGCATACACCGCGAAAACGGTAAGTATAACTATAATGGTTAAGAATCCTAACAAACTATTTCAAATAAAGTAAAAGCATAAAGATCTCACTTTCGTTTCTTAGATAGATGCCGAGATAACTAAGGGTCAAAATTGAAATACCGTGAAACCCGCTTCAATTTCGCAAGCAAATGGGCCATTATCTGTACTTTATTTGTATTGTAGACTCAGAAAAACAAAGCAAATCTTTTGTAAGAGGACGAAGACGATCTGTCTACAAGGTATATACGATTCAGAGTTAATGATTTAATTTTCATTTTTTTAAAATAAATAATCCATACCGTCGACCAGCCCAGCGACGGCTATATCCTTATTCTTTACTATGAATTCAGTACTTATGCCGTATGACCACTGTGACCATAAGGACGATAATGTAATCGTTAAATAGTGGTAAAGAGATAATATGGATAATGATGGAGCAATAGTGGATTGAGAGAACGGGGTAACTGAAGAACTGTTAGAAAACATCCTGATTTTATTATTATTATTATTATTATTATTATTATTATTATTATTATTATTATTATTATTATTATGTG
>BOPP01000018.1:914918-925486 GCA_017312745.1 Gryllus bimaculatus | reverse complement strand
CCACTGCCGCAATCACCGTCACCACTGCCAAGTCACTACCGCCGCCAAAGACATTGCTATTGCCACAAACGCTAATCCTCCCTGCCGCCGTCTCAGCCACCACCGCCGCGAAAGCCATTGCTCTCTCCACAGTCGCCACAATCACCGCCGTCGCCGCCGTGCCTTCCGCCTCGTCGCCTTCCGGACGCGGCGCGTTTTTCATCGCTCTGACAGGGCCGCGGCGGCGCCGGTGGCGGCGGCGGCGACGGCGGTGGCGCAGGATGGCGGTGCGGCGCGGGAATCTCTTATCTGAAATAACGCGTTGCGTTTTGGGACCCGGCCCACCTCTGCGCTCTCTGCCTGCCCGTCGGCCGACCGACAGACCAACCGACCGACTTCTGGCCGCTGGCCACTCTGCAAGGCGACGTATTTTTCGCCCGTGGGGACTAATAGACGACTTCTGCGGTTTTGACGGCGGAGTATTGTTTTGTAGCTGGGGCGTATTGTCGCCTGACGACGGCGGTGGTTGTTTTATCTGAAGATGAAAAGAAAAGGGCGCGTCTGTTTAATGCTTGCAGCATTGTAATTTCTTCATATGTCGTAATGTCAGTTTCTTGTCACCGGACACTAGCAAAAAGCGAAAGTAAAGTGGTAGTAGTTTTTATCTTGTAGATGATTGATCCTGATATTAGGAGAAACTCGATTATTTGTGGTAGAATACTTAGTGTCAAAGTATGGTACCAATTGATTTGAAAAATCTCAAATAACTTTACAATTTTCGTTTTCGTCACTTTATCTTTACTTTATTGGACAATACCGGTGATTCTAGTTAATTTCAACACCTTATATTAGTTACATTTCAAGAAAATATTTTCACAATACAAATATATTTGTTGTCCTAATAATTAGTTTGGAACATCACAATTTTATTTCATGTAAACAAATTCCAAGAAACTCCTAATAATATAAAGGTTCGCGATGCTGTCGCCAGGTGCCACTTCTTTTTCCCGTACTTCCGATCCCTGCGGTTCCGAAATATTTATTACGAGCGTCGCACACGACTTCCGCGCGCTCTGCAAACAGTCGCGTAACAACTGTCCTGTAATGCGCGCCACCGCGCCGCGCCGCGCCGCGCCGCGTCGCGGGCCTCTGCATAAACAGCGCGAAGGTGCAGAGGGAGCGAGGGCTGAGCTCCCGGCGCAGGGGCTTAACGCGCGGGTACGCGCAAATACGCGCGTGTCGCCAGCGTGGGAGCTGTTATCGGTGCGTCAACAACGCGCCCTCCGCGCCGCCAGGCCACGCACGTGCTCGTACGCGCTGGGCATGCGGCATCGCCAACAAGACGTCGATGTTTCTAAACATCCTTGTTAATAAACTATCGCTCCAAAATCATCGATGTTGAAAAAAACATACATTTTTTAGAACTGGTTTGGTAAGGATAGATGAAAAACGACTCTTTTTAGAACTTATTAGTAACGATTAACGTTCTGGTATTTTAACATTTTATTGTTGGTCAACCTTATGTGACAATCAATAAGTATATGGTTAAACGAAAAACGAATGAAAAAAAGGAGATCGTGCATTTATTTATTGTTTATGAATTTTCATTTGAGATACAACTAACAAAACGAAGACAAAAATGATTAGGACCATTGACAAGACTTTTATTGTCAAATTGGATAATTAAAAAATAATGAGATTTACCTTATCGACAGAAACTGATTTTATTTATTTTTCAGTCTCGGTCAGTTTGCTCTAAAGAATGTTCAAATTAGGTATATCTGAAAATTATTATAGATTTTCATTATGATAGCGCCTTTTTATTTAAAAGTAAAATATCAACCACGCAAAAACATCTAGACACGCAACCACGCAAACAAGACTTGTGCTCGAGGAATGCATTTAAAAGTACCCATTTACATCAAAGTTTACTTCGTTTTTTGCTATTACTTGAAATTTGCTTGTTTTTGTTCCTGTTTAGAAAATACACGTGAATTAATATTGAGTGGATTTAGTTTTCATGACATTATTATACCATTTTTTTTGCAAAAGCTTTGCTCGTAGAATACTCCATCAAACAATTAGAAGTAGAAATTCGACATTAGAATTATGTTGACCCTCACTAATTAAAAACCCCATTAATTGTTCAAAATGTATAATAATCAAAATTTGTATAATATTAATATCTGGAAGCATTTATAAGTGGTGTATTTGATCTTAATTTTAGGGTCTCTTACTATCGTTTCATTAGTTCTAATTAAGTGCTATGTTTTCTAATATGACAGTTGCTACCTACTGTTAAAGAATGTGTTTTGAGATATATCTTTTTGTCGAAGTTAATGTGACGGGATTACGTATGTGAAGCTCTGCTAAATTAATCCTGTACGAAAGGAAAATTTTAACCTTAATGCGCTTCTTCTAAGAATGTATTTTATTACTTTGCAAAAGGATTTTTCAAACTCAATAATATATGTGTCTAGTACGTTTTTTGTAGCTTGAACTGATGTTCGGCACACTGTCATACGTTAAAATTAGAAAACAAGTAGTTAGTTTCGGAATTTTCAAAGTCACAGCATCAGAAAATATATTCTTTTTTTTTATTGTCCATCGATATGTCAGGAGAACTGGGGGAGTTTTTTAGTTGAAATGGGATATTTGAATATCAAAGACGACAACGGCAACCAATCACTAAAATTCCAAAGGACCTAGCCCAGGGAGCGTTGGCGTGTTGCCACGCAAACATCGGCCGTTCCAACTCGCCGACTTCAAGTAGCTCGGTTCAGTCCATGGCCCCTGTCTCCAGCCGGCGACACGCTGTTGTGGGTCGTGTCAGTGTTAGCTAGATCTTCGAATCAAAGCGAATCGGGCCCGGCACGTCGCGTTGTGTGCACGTCTTCTCCGTTGACAATCTCGGCGCAGAAGATTTAAAAATATGGAACGCCTTTGTCACAGCCGAAGTCAAAGGGTTTTTTGGGTCGAGGCCGCAGCTCTTCCCACATTTTAGCGCAACGCCGCCTAACGGATAGTCTTGAGTTTATTTCGCATATGGCTAATGTTTTAAATATTGGCCCCCTTCTAAAGGATACTAGAGTAATTCTTTACGGCTCTTTGTATTGTGTCGCGAAAGTACATGCTCTGAGTAATGTGTTCCATTGTTATTGTTTAAAATAAAAATATTCAAGAATTGTGGAAATTTGTTCATTCACTGTTTTCAATTCTTGAATAACCATCTGTATCCTTAATTTTTTTTATGTTATGAACATTTCTTTGAAGAGGAGTTACATTCTATTGAGAGCCTTTACTACTTCCTGCCAAATACTATTTATTTACTATTACTGACAAATATTACAAGAATGTTACAATTTTGTATTTGATTGCATTATAAATGTAAAATTAATCCTTCAAAGGTTGGTTTTGTAATTCCTACTACTGTTATTGATGGCAATGTTAAAATCTCGCAGGCTACTTAAGACAGACTATAATGAAGTGTATGAACTCTTGATGTTTAGAGTAGCATTGAGAGAATAGACGAATTAACTGATTGAAGATAGAGATACAAAGTGTAGCAAATTAAGGTTGTTAATGCTCTATCATATTCATAGATCAGTCTCGAAGTTAATGAGCTGAATGAGTTGGCGACTTCGTAATAGGCTTCGCCTTGACTGTTTGGGGCCTGGCTTCAGCTATGTTGAGACCTAATTTTCTTGCAATAGATATAAATAAAACCTCGGAAATATTTTTGCTTATTAGAAATACACCACACGAATGCAACCAATATGATCATCGAAATAAAAATGAAAAAACAATGCATCGTATTAGAATTTGTTCTATCATCATTCAACTGTTTTTTTGTTTCGAGAGGGAACTCATATTCTTTGAAAACGATATAACACTTTAACGGTTTTTTTTATGAAATCAACTCAAGTTTCTTTAATATTTTCTCCCAAAGATGGCAGTCTATTTCCACATATATTTCTGCATAATTTATATTATAACCGTTCGACGGGAAATAAAATTAAGTACTATTTTATGATTAATGAAATAATTAAATATGAATTATAAATTAAAGCCGATTTTCAATAGGCGTTTTATATTCATGACAGAATGTGGCAAAAGCAGCCAAGACGATACATCAGCTAACTTGAAAAGGCTGTGTAGAATTTGGGCGGAAACAAACAATTACGTGAATTATATTTTCTATAAAATACTTGTTTATGGATAGACATGGTCATCATTATTAACGATTTCATTTCATTAGAAAAATTCTTGAAATGCTCGTATTCTGTGAGGTTAAATTCATTTTTATTCACTATCAGTACTTTATTATTTGTAGTACTACGATAAATCTTCTTTTAATGGTTTAAATGAAATGCACAAATTAATACAAACAAACTTAATTGCAATTAGGACATGCTTTATTGAGTCGAACATCCATTGTCGTTCCCTACCAGGCGTTGGCGAATGTGTTTGAAGGAGTTAGAAGACCATGAAGGGCCTCTCCACGGCTACCGCTGTGTGGCTAATGCCCGCGCCGGTGTCGGACCAGCTGCCGCGCTAGAGCGGCACGCCGAAAGAGGGTTAGAGGGGGACGGGCGGGGGTGTCCAGGGGGCTGCCTGGGGTGCGGGCTGCGAGGAAGAGAGGGCGTCGATGCGGCCGCCCTAAACATACGTTGCGTGCCCCAAAATTTTGGCCTCTTATTTATACACATCCTGTGGCTGGCCAGAAGTTCATTCACTCCGTTTATTTATTAAGGCCAGGGGTGTCCTCTGCGTGGGGTAGGGGCATTGTTCGCTTGGATGCACCTTGAGGCTCGAATTGCCCCGTATGCGTAGGAAAAAAAAAGAAAATAGTATGCCTTAAAGTTTTTCACACGTTACACAATGTCCGGAAAATCCTTCGCATGATTAGGTCATTGGTAGGAAATTTTTCTGTTTTTAGTGAACAAAATCAGTTATGCTATGTGACAGAAAGTAGCGTTTTGTGAATCTCTTCATGATGTATTAAATTTCCTAACCTGTAAATTGGAAAGTAATCATCCATTCCCATCCTGCCATATTTTACTCATATTGGCATCGAATGTTTTTGTATTTTACTTTGCTTAAGTCTTATAAAATCATATTTGTTCAGTCTTAGGTTGCTTTCTTAAATATTAAAATTGTAGTAAAACATTGCAAATGTTGGTTAATTTTATTTTTTAATTAAATTTCATAATTGTTTTTATTGTCTGCTGTGTGAGCTGTGCTTACTTGAAACGTGTAGCGGCGACGAGTTGCCATCGAAAGGCCACCGTGGCTGTTCAATGGGGCTGGAATATTCATTAAACAAATACGATACTTTCCGGTTCACCTCTCGTGATGCCAGCAAAGTATATTAAGTAGCCATTAGGCGATTATAATAATTACAGCCGTTATTTCGTGTTCCATTGGGCTGAGATTGCCATGTTGATGAGCGATTAGTGCTGTTTACGAGTGCTCTCCCCTGACTTACGATGCGACGACTGAGCCAACGCGACAGCGAGGACTGAGCCAGGCAGTCGGCTGCCCTCGTTGCATAGCACTGTCACAGCCGCCTGCAGGTGTGCGCCTACATGGCATTTATATTATACGCAGGCCTTCCGTTGCTCTTGCTCAAGAGTAATTATACAAATGCGTAGTGTGGGATGAAGTAGATGCGTGTTATTGAAGTTTCTGTATTACTTTGAAAAGTAACTCAATTTTTTTTGCCCGTTCCCGATTGCATTTACACTTGCCCTAACGTATATCGCGCAGGTGCAATAAATTCGGGGTTAACTAAGTTCTTCAGATAATGAATACATTCACTATCGACTAAATTGCACTGTTCTAAAAAGTCACTTGTAGACCATAATTGCAAAAAATTATTTACAGACTTTCGTTAGCATACCATTCCATTCTTCATTTTTGAAAATGGGTTCGTATGAAAATATGGTTACATCCTATTACTGAAATTACGCGAATTATAATAGCCACACATTATTGGATCGGGGGTAGTTGAGTTTTCGTAATTTATTGTATAAGACGATCATGTATCGTGTTCAACGTGTTTAATATTTGATTTGATTTCAACTTTTAGCTAAGTACTAAATAAAATATGTTAGTTTACGCCAGGAGAAATAGTTTGGAGTGGCTGGCCGTAGCGCGAAAAGTATGACACGTAGGCAATCAGCAAATTATTGGCAACTAAATAAGGCCCTTTTGAATGCAAAATTTTAAATAAAATATTTCAATATGTCACTTTTTTATGATGAAAATAGCCGGCTTTTAAGGAAATATTGATTTTTCTAACATTAGAACACAATGTGTTTTCTTCTACTTTGGTGCTCATGGTCTGGAAAACGGGGAATTGGCCAAACACCACCACCATCACCATCTCCATCACCATCACCACCACTACCACCTCCACCACCAACACCACCACCACCACCACTACCACCAAAACAACAACAACAACAACCGCCGCCGCCAGATGCCGACCAGCTTCAAGATTCTCCCATGCGGAGATATTTGCAACGAAAAACTAAACCAGAGGAAGAAAAAGCAGGAAGCAAAATTTATATACTCGCATGTATTTGGCATTTTAGGGTTAGATTAAAGGAGACATGCGACGAGCATAGCATTTTTGTTTATTTGGTCTCCCTGCGTTTTCTTTTGTCCAACAGCTATACTAGAAACTGAGACCATTTGTATTAGAAAGCTACAACTTCATGTTTGCACCTACCGGGAATTGAATCCGGGACCGTGTCACAGAGGGGTAGCACGCTATCCCTTCTGAGCCACCCGAGGGGCTGCGTAGTAGCAAATTTTTTTTTTTTTAACGAAAATGAATGGGCAAAAAAAGCGAGCGAAAGCCTGCGAGAGCCGCTGCGTTCCCGAGGAAACCCGACGCGCGTGTGCGCAACCAAGACGCTGCGCGGCGCAGAGGCGACAACGGAGGCGGAGGCGCTGCGCCCGCGGGAACGCTGCGCCCTGCGCAGCCGCGCTTCTGCGCTTTTTGCCCGTGCCGGCGCAGCTCGCGGCTCGCCTCGCCCTGCTCGAGCTAACTCGCCTAGCTTGATGCGTCTCGCATTTATTTTTCGATTATTTGATTTATTTTACTTCAGTGGTCAAAAAAATATTCTTGGAGATATTCACCTACGTTCATGTTGCTTCGCTTTTGCCCCAAATGTTGGTTGCAATGTCATATGTTTGTATAAATAATTGTGAATCATTATTGTTGTTATTATTATTACTATTGTGTGTATTGAAAGTTAAGTTTTTCCCTGCAGAGATGCAATGTATTAGCTTTTACTCAGATCCTCTGAGCTAAAATAATGGACAATGTGTTAAGTACGTAAAAAGATGGGAGGGGCAAGCTATATTTACTGTCCAGATGCAAATCAACATCTCCAGCAAGGAATCATCTTAAGAGTATAGACTAAAATAAAAAACGCTCCGTTGACTAAACTGTTGTTCTGGTGTTACTAGACGTTTAATTATTTGGTACTAACCGAAAGTGGAAAGTGGTACAAAATATTAATAGCGTTAAAGAATTCTATTTGCATTGGCTGAAAGAGAAAACCAAATTGTGGCATAAGTAAAAAAAATTATTTTAAATGTGAAGGTTTACACAAAATTGATTCGTGGGTACCAATTTCAGGAGGTTATTAAATTATTGCTGATAATAAGAATCCAATAAATTCAATACCCTTGAATATAACGTCCTTAAAAATGAGGCGGACTTGTAGTTATGTTTGCAAAAGCCTAAAAGCTCAATTAAAACCGTTATAGGCGTACCATACGCGGAGCTATCATCTCCAGCAGAAATCCCCTTGAATGTCCCCCCGTGACATTTGCACAAACCATGTAATTTGCTCGGAATTCCCTTTCTTCTACTCTTCTATGTTAAGTTCGAGCATTGTACAAAACAATAGCAAGCATTGTTTCGAGGAAACACGAGATAAAATGATAGAGATAACAATGAAGCTATCTTTCGTCTTTAATTTCAGAGTAACGAAATGCAAGTATGATATAATACACGAGGAAGAAACGCGTTTTCTTTGTTTGCGAACCATCATGTTTCAGTCGACGTTAATAATACGCGCACCACTACTAAAGGGATGCCGTGATTCGTGAGATTTCACTTCATTACCATAGAATTTTGGTATTAGGATGCAATTTGAAATTCTGAGGTGGCTGGGAAACAGAAGAACGAGGTAAAGATTCTCGATTCGTTTTCAGAGAAACAATCTGAGTAAGGTGTACGAAGTAAATCTTGAATAAAATAATTAGTACAGTATTTCACGATATTTATACATTGCACGTCTTGTAAGTCCAAAATTATTTGATGGTTGCTCGATAGTTGCCTAACCCCTTTAGAAAATAAGTTTCAATTAAATTTCAGGTATTCTATTGTAATATGATAGTATTATTATCACCTTTATAAACAATTTTCTCTCTATATAATAACAATTATTGTGTATTGCTTACTTTGCTGTCAACATTATTCCTTTCAGAATGGCACATTATGCTAGTTAAGCAAATTATTAATTAGATCGCTGATGAGGTAGATACCTTCTAATATTTAAGTATGATAGATAAAAGATGTCTGGTATCAATATTTTATTTGATATTATGATTAATGATCCTTTCGATCACGTAGCGATCATCCTCAGAGCTAAAATTAAAATTATGGAAATAAATTATATTAATATATGAATTATAAACAATTAGGGATAAGTTAATACAAATCGAAACGATCATTAGCCAAATAAATTGTTGATATCAGACATCTTTTATTCATCATACTTAAGCAAATTAGTTATGAAAAAAGAAGGAAAATATACCTCCGATGGACACACTGTATTCAACAGGCATTTCGCGAGCTGTTACATACTAGTTTGGCGCTGTTCCTCCGTATTTGCGGTCACGCTGTAGGCAGAAGGTCGCTTAGCTCCCGTCGGAAGCGCCGTGACAATTCACGCGTGCTGTTGGCCCGGCCTGGCACCCAGAGATTTCCATCTCTTCGGACCATTGAAGCAGCACTTGGGTGGTAGACGATTCACAGCCGATACCGAAGTTCAGCACACCGTCACGACTTGGCTACAGGGACTTGACGCAGGTTTCCAATAAGCTGGCGTCGATGCTTTGATGTACCGTTGGAACAAATCTTTGGACAAGCCTTGTGAACATATTGGAAAGTAATGTGCGCCTGTGGTATAACGTTGTAGAGTAGCGTTGCGTGCCCAAATCAAACGGGTAGATTGTATCATAAGGGCTAACATGATCTAAAGTGATAAATCGCCAAATAGTTATTCTGTACTTATGTGAAATTAAAAGGTTTTGTTGAATTACGCGGAACATGCCTTTTTTATCATAAAGTTGAAGTATGACAACTACTTTTATAACACACAAGCACCGGTGAGAGAATAATAACGTATCTAGCACAGAGATTGAAGTGATATGCTTTTCGCCTATAAGGAAGCTACTCATTTGGGTTTCTGCTACGCTTCGCGGGCAGAATTTTCTTATGGTGATTTAAGCCAGGGACGACGGGTTGTGTCTATTTGCTTTCAGGATGATAATCTCCGATATCTGCCTCTCACCTTGAGATCAGACTCTAAAATGAAAACAAAACACTTTTTTTTAAATATTCTATTTTTTCCTTGCATTTTTCATACCTCTTTCTGCGACACAACTACTGTGTAGCAGTGCATCTACCTCTAGAACGAAGTGTTTGTCAGAATTGAAGAATACACATGGGATACGCAGTAAGTGCGACTCATCACTTGGCTCCTGCTGCGTTGTCCGTGCCAAAACAGTACTAGTAACATAGTTTACGTCCACCGGAGTTCTTTTGGACTATGAGGGAATTTCTGTTACGCCCAGCGTTTCTCAAGTTTTTCGCCTTGATGCATTGAGCGGTTTCCTTAAACAATCTTGAAATACGAGTTTGTTATTTTGCCACTTGCAGCTTTTCCTCAGGGTGGCAACTTTCTGGAAAACTTGCAAAACCGGAAAAATGTCAGGAAATTTCATTGCTCTCGAAAACCCAGGAACAATCTATGAATGTGTTAAAGAATCTTTGGAAGTCATGGAAAATTGTCAGATGGTAATATAACTAGAAATTATTCTTAAAAAATATAGCATTATTTTTTCTCCATTTCAGTTTGATGAGTTTTTTTTAATATTACTTTATCACAGTGAAATCAGCTATATGACAAATTAGTTTCACACGCTTTAAATTTTCTTTGAAATATGCGATATACTCTACAACTCTTATAAGTGTTTTTTTAAATGCTCTTGAAAACCGAAAAACCAAACACGGATTTTTTTTTCAGGAAATGAGTGGCCACCCAATTTCTTGTTTCCAACATACTTTTTGTACCACTCTCGTACACCCACTTCCCCACTAAAGGGCATTTTTGATTCTTCTCATATTTCCCAGGTTATTCTCCTTGCTACATTCAGCAGTTTCCATGAAAATCTGGAACTATAAGTATGTAATTTTAGCACTTGCAGCATTCCCCATGTCTTGCTTACTTTCCACTTACTTCTCGACCCGCTCTCGTACATCCACTTCCCCGCCGCATGCG
>BOPP01000018.1:897224-907265 GCA_017312745.1 Gryllus bimaculatus | reverse complement strand
GGCACCGACTGGCCGCCCCCGACTCGACGGCGCTGCCGGTGATAGCTTGCTTATTATTCGATGCGCCAAGTTCCCATGCTCCAAACGCTGCTGTCTATTGTTGTTACAGATGAGTCTCAAATGCAACTTCTTGTTCGTTCATCTTTCGACGCAATTCAGAAAAAGATCTGCTGCAAATAGCTTAAAGAGATCGTGCATAGATTGTATTAATGCTTATATTTTTATAGCTCCGATAAGGTCGATTCCGTCTATCGAAACTTAACGTTATTCGATTGTTTAAATATATTAATGGATTGTACACATTTTCCACTCCAAAATAATCTCGCCGACATTTAGTCGCAGCAAAGACAGTTTTGCCGAATAACATTGAGATTTAGGAACTGCTGATAAGATATTTCTCAGGTCTTTGTCATGAAGGGGGAAAATGTTTAAAAAAATAGCTGAAGAATTAAAAAATCTCGGGGACATGTTATTATTTCCGTGGTTCTTATTGTAAAAGGGATCAGAGAGAAACTTTCTTCAGCAATTGGTTTCAATTACCATTATTTTTAGAAACTATTAAATGTCGTCTCTATTGACCACTTTATACTCCTGATTCTATTTGCAAGTGATGTTCAAGGGGAAGTGTAATCAACTGTAGTTGTAACACTTTATTTCAAGAGTGAGCGGCAAACAAAGCGAATGGCTGTGTTTGATCGTCTTCCTCTTTTTCGCACCGAACATTAACCTTGTGAGAAATTAATTTCCATTTCACCATATTATCCGCATAGTCACGTCATCAAATTGTAGATATTGCTTGAACCTGAAAATGTATACTGTTCAAATTGTAGGCGTGGGATAGGTTTTGTATGAGTGAAAGAGATATAGTGAGGGAACAATCATTTGTCTGCATGTAATAAAATTTACGTGTCAAGCTGCTTCTGGAAAAGGGCACTTCTAAACTGAGTTTGTTACTCCCCGTTCGCCAGCGCCTATGTATGTAGGCCTCTCCGTGTGAGCCGTGTCACAATGGCTGCACGCTTGGGACTCTACGCTTGTATGAACGACTGGTGTTCGGTTTCTTAGAAATAACGCTGGACATTCTAGAGAGACCCAGCCCGCGTAGTAGCTGCACTGTGCTCCTTGTTACTCTCGGCGAGCGAGCTAAGCGAGGACACCACTAATTGAAAAGGCACGTCTGGCGGAAGACAGAGCGATTTTGTTTGTTAAAACGATTGTTGAAGATTCACGTTATGTTGATTAATGTTTTAGTTACTTAAATTCGTTTATAATTATTAATCAATTTCAATTGTGAATTCGTCTCGTGAACGTGAACTGGCGAATTCAAGGAAAGAGGTTCGGGAAAACCCTGCAATATTAGGACGAAGAAGAAAGATGAAGATATATTCATAAAAGTTTCATGAATGGGTTTACTGATATTTTAATTTAGTTAGTGGTACTGGTTTTTCTTCTAACAGACGTCGTAAGATTGGCTACCCAAAATATGTCCTAGGATACATATTTAATTTTACTTGCGCCTCTTAAAGTATATTGTCAATTACAACTTTGTCTCAACAAGACCAGCTGACGAACTTATCTATATTATTAATTTACAATAAGTGAATAAATTGGAAGAATACATTGCAGTCTCCTGCCATGCGAGAGGTGTGTATGGTTTCGCTAGGTATCCAGGAACACGGGAAAAATAATAAGAAATAGTGAGCTTCGATTTTGACTGGACAGTACAAATATTCGGATATGTTATTCTACCTTTTCTCATTCTGTGCGTACCAGTTGAATTCTCATACTGAGTGCGTCACTGCGTATGACACAGTTGGTGTACTGCGGTTGCAAGGCCCCAAGGAAGAGGTCGCCCAACATTAAATATTTGTTCTTCACTTGTTGCGATATACAATAGATCAACAACGTTTTTGTTATTCTCAATATATAAAGAACTACTGAAATGTGTTCTATAATATTGTGTTATTTCAGTATTTGTGAAGAGTTGTTTTGGTTAAAATATCTAATTTGTTGCAGTCGTATACGAGAGTATTTTATTTGTTGTTCTTGACCTGTGTGAAGTCATTTTTATAAACCATTTGTGTGGTTTTGTTTAGCAGCATTTTTGCTGCTACAGGTCACTAGAATAAATATTTCGAACAAATGTATGCAGTTTTATAATTCTGTACTATCGACTTAATTATGTCCATTTTCCACAGTTTGGGGTAGGTGAAAAGTAAAGATCACTATTTCTCAGTAAACAAAATTCCATTCTTTTCGTAATAAATTTAAGGTGTAAATTCACATGTTGAAAATATCACCAATCATCTGATAAAACATACAGCAAAAATTGGTATGTTGCAAATTCATTACTCAAATGTTAATAAAAACGGAATTAGAACGCTTTATGCCGCATTTAGCGAATTGTTGTTGAGTGTTAATTTTGCTGATTTAATTTCTCTCTTACGCGTGTGCGCTAACAAGCGGCGTCTCTTGTGTTGTAGGGAGACCCACCGCTGACGTCGGCGAGGTTTTCTCCCTTCCTGTCGCCGGCGCGCACTGCTCCGCCCCCGGCTCCGGCCCCAGCCCCCGCCCGTGCCGCCGTCGCCGCCCCCGCGCAGCCCTTCGCGCGCGGGCCTCTCCCGCGGACCTGGGCCTTCCTGCCCCCGCCGCCGCTACCGCCCCCGCCTTCACCCTTCATCACAAGGTGAGTTCCAACGCTTGGAGCAGTCCGGACACGTTCAAGAGATGCAGGATTCTTGATGTAGTGCGTATTATACCTTGTCGCCTTACTTCGTAAGAAGAGAAAGTGTAATCGTGCGTAGGAAATCGGCGATTTTTGACTGAAAGTCCCTTATTGCCGAACCCTGGTAACAAAAAATGGGATAAATTACGTTCCTGTTGGTAGTAAATTGGGCTCGTGGATAGTTATTGGTCAGCGTCCTCGCTTTCCACTTCGCGGCCCAGGGTTTGATTCCCGGTTGACCCTACACTATAGTGTACGTTTTCCTTGTATTGCCCCAGTGTATGTTGCTAGTGACGAGAAAATTTACTTCTTAGGTAAAGACCGAAATACGGCGTGGGGATGTCTACGTGGTAACCACAAGTAGTCCCTTAACCCACGGCCGCGAGTTAGGGACGTCGCCGGTAGGCCTGAGCCCGTTCACTGGCTGTCGTGCCAAGTACAAACATAAATGGGTAGTAAATTCCTTCCTTCCTTATCACGTTGTGTACCCAGAATCCATGTTTCCTGGGTCCTTGATATCGAAAAATCGATTGACGACAAAACGTCTACAGTCAACGCTAGTACATAACTGGACATCGACGTTCAGACAATTTCCTCCAATTTTTATTCCCCGATCGATCACATCGAACACGTAATCCTGCAAGCTTGAAACGGATATTTTGATTTTTGAAGGAACATTACATGAAAACTGCGTTTTCAACATTTTCTCAAAAACATCTCAAACTTTTTTATTAAACACTTTCTCCTGAGATAGAGTGAGGAACTCTTTAAAAATAGCGCAGCTTTCATTTTCGTTAAAAACACAGATTTCTCAAAAATTGGAAAATTTCAAACTTTTTTCAGCGCTTTCCTACAACTACAATATTGAAGATAGAAATATCTTCCTGAATGAAATCTATTGTTCACAGATCTTATAATAATTCATGTACACGTTTTCAAAAACGGGTTAAAATATAGACAATTTTTAAATAATTATTTTTCAATATCAGCTAAAATTTTTTGTTTAAATTTTCCCCTCGTGTGTATCAATGGAGGGTAAGAATGGTGGCGCTGCTCTCCATTCTCGCCGAAATATTTTTATGATTTTTAGGCACTGTAGAATACGTTTACAAATGACTTATTTTGTTGTTATCTGTCGTTTTTGTAAACAGCTAATTAGGATACAGAGAAAACGGGATTCGATAGTCTATGATAACGGCTTAGCCGCCAATCGCCTAGACTGCAATATATTTCTTGTTCCTGGAGAAGTGGGACTCAATAAATACTGCCAGCGAATGTGACTAGGGCTAAGTAGAGTATATTTTTGCTGAATTAATTTTTGATTTGATTTATTTAGTCAAAAGCAGTAAACACTGTATGTGGCGTAGGGGAGAAGATAAACTGCACACGGTTTTCTGGGCACCAGAATCCCTTCCCGACATTTAAACTATAAATAATTGAAAACTGAATTAAATTTAGAAAAATAAAACAAACAAAATAAATAATACAAATTTTTAAAAACGCGATGTTAACTACATTTGAAAAACTAGACATTTACGTTCCTTAGTGATAGAAAACTTACTTGCTTTGGTAAACGAACTGCTTGTATAGGCCGATCACTTGGTGGTGCATTTTGATGTTAGTGACAGGTAACAACTTTGTCTCAAGGTAACAGGTAAAGTGTTTATTTGTTGTCGCTACCACGACGTCTACAAAAGTAGTTCAATTTTTTGTAGTCAAATCAACGTTGGATATTGTTTTTTACATCATTCCGGTGTTAGCTCAGTAGTTACTTTGCGAAATGTTCGTTTCAAGAGAGTTCGCAATGCACGTAGAGCCATATTGTGTGACAGCATATTCATGGAACAGATCCAGACGGATTTATTATCGGTGCGTCGTCACGTCTTTATTATAGAGTTGCACGCGGCGCCATCGAGCCGGCGATCGCGACGTCGCCGGGTGATTACTCAGGCCGCTGCAGGCGCCTACCTGCGTCTCCTTCCTGGAAGATGAAACGGCCCAGGGAAGCTGCGCGCGGGATGGATCGCATTCCCTTGCTCCGAACTCCTCGGCGCTGCAACCGACGCAGTATTACTTTCTCGGTCCCTCTGGGCGGCGCGCCGGCGGCCGAACTCGCCCCGCCCCGCCCGAGACAGCTTTACCTTTCCACACAGCGAAGCCCGGAGATAGTAACTTTATAAGCACCGGTCAGCCCAGGCCCGGCGGCCCGCCACCGGCACCCGATGCGGCCGGTAGAACTCGGACGCTCACGAACACGTAGCCCTGGGGATGCGCACAATACTGTGGATGTTTCATGAGTTCAGTTGCATTTCGTTAAAGAATCGATTACGATATGTGTGAGAACAATTTCTTATTTGAAACCGTGTCGCCGTAAAATTGATATGTATCATATTCTTTCGTAGAGATCAGCAAGTACTTACCTGTAAAATATACGAAAATATCTTTTGTAAAGATTCCTTTTTTAAAACAATAAATATGTGCTGGGTCTGTTTTAAAAGTGACGTTTTGCCGATTTGAGTATTCCTACATTATGGAAATTGTCTATAACTACGATTCACTGTGAATTTTGAATTAATTTGTATACTAACTTCATAATTATGAGGATCGTGGCAGTGAGGCCTTAAGATCATCTATCTTGAGATTGTATAGAAGTAAAAAAATATTGTTTCAAAATAAACACTAAAATTTCTTTTAATAATATTGCCTGTTCACGTAGTGTATTTGCATAATTAATTCACATGCAAGTGAGTTGTTTAATTTTAAAAAGCGATTCCACCTTAGTTATTTTCTGAAGCCGCCTTGCGTAACACATGTTTTCTTTTAAATAATGCTTATATTACATAAGCAAATATTTTATTAAAGTTTATTACAAAGAGCCTTTTTTCATTGGTTATGAAGGCAGATGAAACATCGACATTATTTTACTTCTCTGCAACGTGGCGAAAGACGTTAGCGAAAGAAAAAAAATAAGCTTACACTTGTGATTTCCGCAACTGTACCTTTAGTTGTAACGAATTTTTCATTAGAAACCATTATTTTCTCTAATACTGTTTGACGTGTGTTGAATTTATAAAAATTAGCTCAATGTAATGAGACTTATGGAAATGAGAATTACTCCCTTCCGGTGCGTCGCCTCGTTTAGGACAGTCTCTCGCAAACCACTGCACGGGTGACACTGTGCGGTCGTCCGTGTTGATTTTCGTGTTGAGGCGAACGGTAGTCCAGTATGCGAGCGCGCAGGCCTGGGAGCACGCCCCGCGTGGCCAGACGCTCCCGGCGGCGCGTGCACCTGCGACGCACGCGCGTCCGGCGAAGGCGCGACGCAGCACGCACGCATTGCCCGGCGTGCTGGCTGCGCTCGCTGCGCGTGGGTGGCGAAGAGAAGACGGCGGCGGCCGCGGCCGGAGGCGCTTGGCCAGCGACGAAGCTCCGGCGCTGTGTACTAGTCAAGAAATGAAAGAACTCGCATCGCGAAGCTCCGTAAAATCACGTTTAGTGTGACGTTTCAGAGGCTTTGTAAACTGCCTTAAAAGTAGTTTCATATTTATTATTTTTAGGTTAATTAATTTGGTGCGAAGAAGGCGAGGAAAAGGCCAGTTTTCTCACGTACAGACAGAGTCGCGTCGAATGATTCCTCGCTTGCCCCAAACGGTGGACAGGAAGGGGTCTACACTACATGCGCGAGTTATGTACTCTTAAATCCACTACACTATCAGACATGTCGAGGGATCTGTCAGGAGGTTAGAACTCGACCCATGATGGGGCTGAGCCAGGGCCACGATGGGGGAGATATCTGAAGAGAGAAACTCGCAAACGTAGAGGTCTTCGCCGCGTCTCTAGTGTTGGTGGAGCACTGCAAAACCCCAGAATCTCGACTATATTTACGAAACTTATGACCTAAGTAGTTTCCGCACTCGGAAACAAATGCATACTCCTGAATAACGGATTATTTGGCTCAGTGGGGCTTCTCTAACCGACCGCAAGTGTAAAAGCTCTTCGTCCGCCGACACGCGGCCAGTTTCGCACTGCGGCCGCCGCGGGCGCCGCGCCGCTCGCCTTAGGATCGAATCCCGTTTTCTTGCGCAAATATTGGTGGACGGCGGCGGCGCTTGTTACGAGGCGTGCTCTCCGGCGCCTGCGCCCGCATGCGTCCCCGCGCCCACGCTCGCGCCGTCGCCCTCGCGCACACCCACGCCCTCTCCCGCGCCCTGGCTCTGGCTCACACTCTCGCACGCCCGCTCGCACCTCGCCCTTGCACACGCCTTGTCCCGCGCCCTCGCTCACACTCCGCGCCTTGGCTCTCGCACTCGCCCTAGCCGTAGCCATGGCCCTCGCCCTCTCTCTCACACGCCTTGTCCCGCGCCCTCGCTCACAGTCTTGCTCCGGTCTTGGCTCTCGCACTCGCCCTAGCTGTAGCCTTGGCCCTCGCCCTCGCTATCGCTCTCGCCCTCGCCCTGACTCTCACCCTGACCGTCGCCTTGACCCTCGCCTCGCCCCCGCCCTCGCCAGCGTTAGTGCTCCACCGCGTGGCGCTCGCTGCTGTTTGCCCATGCAGGCCAGAAACACGCACACGCTGCGTCGGCGAGGAGGAAGGCGGGAGGCCACAGGGTGCGGGCACGGGCGTGGGCGAGGGTGTGAGCGCGGGCGCGGACGTGATTCCGAGCGAGCGCCAAGCCGCGTTTGGACGTGAGGACGGCGAGAACGCGGATAGGGCCGAGAGTGAGGCACGGGTTCGAGCCCAGGCGCGAGCGTGGGCGCGAGGGCGAACATGAGAGCGAGAGATGGCGAGAGCGTCGTTCCCAGTTGCGGAAAACGTGCGCGGCATTTGTCACTGCAAACAGGCGAGCTGCGGCCCGCTTCTAGAAATGTCCTAAAACTTCGTAACAAAGGAGGCGAACTACAATGATGGGAAGGGGAAGCTAGGCAGTGCGATGCCAGTTGATCAGATAGTGGGGGGGGGGCTATGTGATGATTGAAGATATTGACTGTACTACCTAACTTTTGTTATCCACTAATCCATCAATTATTGTCCGCCATTTTCATCTCCAAAATCATAATGTTAAATTAGAAACTAGAATCATAGGGATTGTCAAACACTGATACTGAAGACTGTCTCTACCCAAGAGTATAAAGTTAACAATATATTTTTTCAACACGATCGGTCTTTTAAGCAATTACAGAAATAACGTGGGAATAATTGAACTTTTGAGAGTTCATTTTCTGTTAAATATGACGTGGCAAGTGTTTGGTTTGCCATCCGTATAGTTGTTGCATGTGAAAAGTGTTGCTGGACATTATTGTATTGTAGATGAAATTTACATTTAATTTCTGATTCGATTCTATCATTCGAATGCCAAACTATCCAAATGATGCAGAAGTGACTGGACACTGAACAAAAACTCTTAAACATAAAACAATTTTCTACTCACTATGCACGGGGAATTTTCAACACAGTCATATAATACAGGAAATAACGATCTAGAGTTTAACTACAGTTTCGTGTGTGTGTGTGTGGGGGGGAGTTCTATTAAATGCTTCCCATACGTCATGTTTCAGTAATAACTAAATTGCACAACTGTTCACTTTATACCAGCAAGTTCTATGTCTCCATTCCATCTGTGTCACAATTCCGTGTTCTCGGTGCTTACCACTTTAACCTACCTCATACTATGTTTCACGACTATTCTGTTTAACTCGTTTATATCCACGGGGGTCCAGGAAATAAAACGAAAACCATTCATCAGTTTTAACAAACTACATTTTATCTTCGAATTCGTTCGACTCAAAAGAGCAAAAAAATCAGGTGAAGTATTTCTCCATTAAAGACTTTATTTAATCTGCATACATTACCATTATTGTACTTCCTGGAACGCAGCTTTATGTCCCACGATAGTCCGCCTTATCTGCGAAACCGTTGAACACCTGCTCTGGATGCATCGTCGAGACAAAAGACTTTATGGGGACTTTGCCGTGCATGACGCAGCCAGTGGGAGAGAAAGAGCTCGCTCGGTGTTGAGTGTGCGTTATAGAGAACTCTCTGTAAGTACGTCTGCCACTGAACGTGCACGATAGAGATCGCTCTGTACGTTAAGAGTTTCCCCCAAATTTCTTGCTGGATAGATAGAACGTATTGATTTTGAAGAGATGCGTCACTAACGAGTCGTAAACGTTTTACTTCTGGGAACAAGCGCCTCTATTTTCTCCGATTGCGAGTCTATTCACTCGGGACGTGAAAACACTCGCGGTGAGTGTCAGCGAAACATTCAAAACAGTGAGGAGATCGTGGAGAGGAACAGTGGGGCTATTGTGTGGACTTTTTCACGTTCTGTATTCATAGGTAATAACTAAAATGTTTCGCTGATTTCGTAAAATGGGAATTTTACTCGCCTACGAAACGCAGTCGCGGGAATTTTTTTATTCTTTTGAGCCTCATATCGATTCTTATAAGTGTTAAATATTGTTTGTTGACAAATGTGGTATTAATTTTGTTGTTCACCCCAACACATAACTATCTTCACTATTTCTTTTTCTGCAGAATTATTCTTTGAGCCCTCTCCAAGCACACTTCCTTTGTGTGTATACGATGATATTAAAACTAGTATTTTAAGTGATTATCGTATGGAATGTCATGGTGAAAACAACTATTTTTCGATAACACGTTCTACGGTAAAATTCAATAAAGCTTCATGATTCGAATCGTCAGCACACAATAAAAGAAACAATTTCAATACGTGATATCATTCGACAAAAGGTAACACCTTGATCTTATTAGAAATAACATAGATTTACATTCATGAAATAAATAAAATATTCAACACATTCGGATTAAGGGCAGTATCTCAAATAAAAGGCTACAATATTTGTGCTCTATGAGAGTCGACGAAGCGGCCCGGTAGCCCTTTTTGAGTATTCGTTCAGTTTTCCTTAGCGCGTGGAGCAAGAAATAGTTACTACCGGACAGTAAATGTATATTCTCACTTGGTCCCCCCTCCCATTTACCGCCATACCACATTCTTTCCTCTTAGTTTCGTACGGGTTAGAGATAAAATAACTGCATTTACAACGCAGAAGCTAACAAAGAACGATCTCGACATATACTCCCATGATCTATGTTGCGAAAACATCGATTGAGATGCGTTGAAGATATTCATTTTGACAGTGAAGCCTCCGTGCACTCCAGAAACTAGGAAGACGGTTGTAATATGCACCGAATATTGATAACCGACCTTTGGTGATATACCGCCACCGGCAAAAGGAGTGAATCCGCCACCGGACGTTGCGCGTGGGTGAAGACGGCGTAAGCCGAGGAGCGGGTG
>BOPP01000018.1:884189-894313 GCA_017312745.1 Gryllus bimaculatus | reverse complement strand
CGCCCCGCCCCCGCGCCTCGCGTCGTCTCGGCTCCCCGCGATTCCGCGCGAGCCAACTAATGCGTTGCAGGATCGCCGATTTTGCGATGCGGCATTCGCGCGGGTTCCGCTGCCGTTCCCGCACGCCGCTGCGTGCCGGACCCTTTTTTTCTCCTTCTTCTTCTTTTTTTTCGTGAAGCGGATGGCGAGCCGGCGCGCGGGTGAGGGGCGGGAGGGGGCATTGTGACAGACGCGGGGTAGTTGCGGGAACTTCCATAGATATATAAGACGCGTTGCATCCAAGCGGCTAGTGCAGAGAGCGGTATGGCTTCTTACGAAACTGCTGATTTGACATAACAGCGTTGTTTATGTATCGACAAGTTTGTTTTATTTGCTCACTTTTTTCATGTGTGCTCGACGAGAACACTTGTTGCTTGATTTAACAAGGCGCGTGAACACGAAAGTGTATACTACAAAAATACCGTACTTTAAGGGCAATTACAAAGAAAAAAAACTTGTACAAAGGGTCTTTTATGAATATAAAGAACTTATGTTATTGAATTTTGCGAAATTGGAGGTCCGTTTTGGCTACTTTCTTGCGGAGATCAACTCTTTGGAATCAAAATGAATGTTGTATTATATTCATAGTATGTTGATGTTATGTTGGTTTTACGTTTTAAATTGACGGTGAATATGATTATGTTGTACTAGAAAAATATTTGTAAACATTTCGTGAAATTATTTTATCAGAAACGGATTAAAATCAGAAGCAGCTACGGAAAAGTTCATTTATTCTCTCATTATGATGTCTACTGTATATGAATATTTTTTATGAAATATTAATAGAAGACAGTGCAGATTCATATTATTTCTCACTCAGTTGCCACCTGAATCATGTTTTAAAGTTTCTAAGTGCCCTATCGTTTGCCAGAAGTGTCAAGGGTAAGTACGAAGCGAATTCAGAATTTGATATAACTGTCACTTTTTATGAAGTCTTTCGCGTAATATTATATCTTCATTGCTACATATCTCGATGGAGCAATCAATCTTTCTTGAGCACGGCAGCGCATTTCTTTAATGAGGTGCCTCCTTTAAGGAACTCTGCGCGCCACGTGTGTGCGCCTCCTAATATGAGCGTGTTGTGTATAGGAGCGCGCCGATAACCTCTGAGCGTGCGGTGTGATGATCGCGAGTTTTACTCTGCTTTCATCTGCCAATCACTCCGCTCCCGTTCGAAGCATCCATTTCAAATAACTATTACGAAAGCTAATGAGGCCACAAAGCGATCTACCCGTCACCTTGCGTTTTACTCCTTACTGTACGTTCCGTGCCATATACCGCGTCTTCGTTTATTTTCATATCATAATCGTATTTCAGTGACAGCTTTTAGTGTTTTCTTTACGAGTCCATCAAGAAGGATTTCAGATGGGATAGTTTTGGCCTCACAGAAGGGCACAATTCTGAGGCCAACCAATATCACTAAGTATCTTTCCACACTAACTTGGTAGTAGTTGATCGTAATGTCTTAGCTCGAGTCAGGCGATTTGTAAATGTTATAAAAGTATGTATTGTAAATGTAAGTTCTCATTTCATAATACTTAAGGCGAAGCATTTTCTACAAACAATACTAATTTGTAAAACGTTTTGAGACAAGTCCCTTTCTATTCTGAGAAGTTGCTTATTTGTTACGTTACAGTATTTCACAATCTTGAATGTGTTTGCCAATTTAATCGACCAAGAAATTTGCCCAAACGTGGTGTGTTTAACAAGTAGTATACATACGTCTAGTGAGCACTGTTTTTTCCTTTTATAGCATTGCTAATTTTACGCCTTCCGTCTTTTTTACTAACTTAAACATTGGATATCTGAACTGCAATTATATTTTGGGTCATCACTTCGAATTATAGCATAATATTTTTGGACAAAAATTAAATTAGCAAACGCTCAACCGTTGTCAGTCACCTGAATGCCCTGTCTTTGGTCCACCTCGAAGCTCTTACTTTCCCAATGTTGAGATACACAAAAGAAATGAAACGCCATCCCCTCCTCCCCACTCACATAACGGGGGAATCTAATATGCAGTGGGGGGTTTTCTTTGGGGTCCCAGTGAATAACTACCCCCCGATCTCTTGTTTTCTTCCCTCCTCCCCCGGTGGCCAGCGATTGCCTTCCCTATACAAGTCCACCTACGTCGCGCATAGAGGAATCGGCCCTCATCGCTGTAACTGACCTTCGGGTGTCGATGAGGAGAAACTGCGGCCGGAAGCCGAAAGAGGAAGTGCAACAGGACGAGACTCTCCTGAGTTGGTGCAAAAAAATTGAATGTTTTCGTTTGCGTATTCTTGAAACGGAGGATGTGTATGTAACCGAAATTCGTTCCCGCTCGCTCTTCCTTCTACTTTCTCTGTCAATTGTTTTGTCTCGTACAATTGCGGGGAAATGGTAAGGATTTTTTTGAGTCTCTTTCTTTTGTTGGTGTTTGCAAGCAGGCCGGTGTTTTTACCTCTTGAGAAAGGAAGACGCTTTGTTCTATACTCCTACTCTTCGGTACGTCTCTTGCTGTACGTTAACGCTGACTTTTTTAATGTGTGAAACTCTAGAACTGTGAATAGTAAATTTAAATAAACTATTCATTTTCTCTCTAAGGTTGATTCCTTTATTTGCTACGTTTCCCACGTTTTCTTGCGGAATAAAGAAATCAATGAATATTTAATTTTATTCATTTGGTTGCGTTGGTGTCTTAGTAAATAATTCCAGATTATAAAGTTAGGTAAAGAAATGCGTGTCATGTATTGAGAAATGTAGGTTAAGGTCTCTTATGAAACAAGTGAAATATGTTGTGAGTGCGATTGAACATGTATCTTCGTTTTATGTGTGCGCATATGTATGATGATTTTGCATGCGATTGAAATATTGAAGGTACTTGCCACTTTTGCATCATCGATCACGTTTGACTTCCTTCTTTCAACTCGCGTCGTAATGGTCACATCAGCCCGATATTACATGCACCTTTAAATGACCCTAGGTTATATGTTATGCAACAGAAATAATGAAATAACTCTACATCCAATTTGCTTACATTTAGTATTTAAAATAGTAAACACACTGCTATTCTATCTGTAATGTTGCGTTGCTTAGTGTCTGAAGAATTTTAATTTGACTGGATGACAACTTAGTTGTTTTTTTAGCGCAATTCCTTTTAATACGTCTTAAGAGACCATTGCACACGAATGCGCTTTTCACATTCAATTGACATCTTATACAATTTCCCGTATTAAAACAAGTGTCCACGAGTTAGTACGCTCAATCATGGTCATATGTTTACAATACGTTTACGACGTTCCTCGAAACAAATGACTAACATGGATACTAAAAAACATCCTGGGTAATATTTCATTATATTCAGAATATGTATTTACCTTTACGTATTTCTGTGTATTTCGGACATGTTTTTGCATCGTCGGCCGAATTGCGTAGATACGCTCCGCGCGGTTGCGGCGGTTAAGTAAGTCGAGACACCGCGGGCTCCTGGATAGATGACCGTCTGGGAAATAGGGGTTCTAGGAGGTTCTTCAAGGATAAAAGGCAATGTCTGACTAGATTAAATGAGGATTACTCCACAGTTGTGTTCGACGCCAGTGAAGGGATTTTAGAGCTTTGTTAGGAAAAACGTAACAACAATAAAAAAATAAAATTAAAATAAACCTTTCGCGTGATCAATTTCAACCGACTGGCGGATCAGTATCCTAATCAGCTCGTGCGGTGTGACCGTTCCTTCCCCATCTATGTCTCTTTTCAATGATATTTCCAATGCCTCCTTTCTCTTTCCAATGCATTTCCATTCCAATGCTTTTGTCTGATTAATTGATTGATCCCCTATCCTCACTTGTTTCATTCTCCTAGTTATCGAAATAATACATAATATAGCGATCACCACAGAGTTACTTCATGTGTTTTGTGATGCGATAACCAAGTAAAAAAGTGTTAAATTGAAGAAGTACATTTCTATGAAGTTTCGCATTAGAATCCCGAAGTCTCTGGTGAATTTCTTTTAAATCAATAAAAGTTTCGTATAAATCACTTTTTTTGTCAAGGTCGCATCTAGGTCATTAGCAACCACTATTTCATTTAAAGATATGGTAACTGTGAATATGGCATGATATGGTGATGATAGGGGGTGAAAGGGCGAACGCAAATACAACCATGCCCGAGGCGGGACTCGAACCCGCGTTCCTTGGTCCGAGATCGCTACGGCACTACTGCCGTAACGATCTCGGATATCTGGACAGGCAAATCGTTTTATACTATTACTTTTCGTGGGTATTCGTTTGAATGATCCTGTGTTTCGATTTTACCATTTCAAACGGTCGAATTACACATCGAAAATTCAAAGTAATGGAGTAAAATCTGTTTAGTTTTCCTTTCATACTACGTTGATCGTGTCATTTCAGCGCAAGTGAATACACGCTCCACCGAAACGGGGAACACGCGGCGTATGGAGAGTATTTGACGGCGGGCGAGGCGGGGAATTACGTCGGCGGAAGGGCGGGGCGGGCATTGTGGCGACGCGTCGGCCGTCGCCGCCGCCGCCGCCGCCACCGACGACCGTTGAGCCCGGTGTGCCCAAACGAGCAGCTTCGGCTTTTTTTAGCGCCAGAGGGCTAAATCAGTCCCTGAATGCGCGGGCCGGTCGGCGGCGGAAGAGGCGTTGTTGTCACTGGCGCGGGCCTCGCCAGGTGAACGTGGCCGGCGGGCGGGCGGGCGGGCGGGCGGGCGCGCGCGACGGACGGCGCAGAATGAACGACGCGACCGGAGCTGAGAATGTAGCTTAGCGGAAGATAAGTGAAACGTGTGATCAAAATCGAATAGATGGAATCATGTATTGTTCATTAGATGTTGGGAAAGCTGGCACAATTGAAAACATTTTAATCATGGTGGTTGGATATTACGGTAAGAATGTTGTTGTTCCAGTAATTAAGTATCGGATATTTTGCATGATTCCCATGATTATATTTTTAAAACATTGGTAAAGAATCGGGCAGTGAATAGAAATATGACGATCAAATGGAAGGACGTTACGGGTGTGAGTGAGAAATCGGGGGATCCGAATCACCCAAAGAGGAATGATAAAAACAAAGTAGTGACACAATGTGGAGATGGAGGTGAGGGGAATCTACGAAAAGGACAACGACGCCCATCAAAGGCGTTTGGTGCCACCGTGTTCATCTATAAAACTCATTAAGTATTGCTTTCTATGTACACAAATTTAATGTAATTATTTCGTTCTATAAAATAAATTAAAACTTTATTTCGTAAACGAACAAAACATGTATTGCTTTACTAATCCCATGTTGTAGACGTGTGGTTTCTCACCCAAGATTTCCAAATTGATGGAGTTTACCTTTCTATCCTGATTTCCTGTTAATCTTTCGAACTAATTCTAGATAGTCCATTGTTTCGCCTCTTCACTGTTAGTTGCATTTTCCTTTAGAATAGTGTTTTTTTGACATTAATTATTCCATGACAAAACAAAGGTTTTCAGTATTTCTCGTTAGGATCTCTTTTTTTACCTGTATGCTTTGTACCTTTTTCTCCCGGACAACGTTATTCGTAATTGTCGTGGAAATTTAAATGGCTGTAAAATTAGAACGACCATGCTGAGGAGAGTGCATTATCCACACGTGGGTGTGCAGATTCTTCCTGGGGACAATCCGGAGCTGTGCCAGAATTGCGAGGATGGAACCAAAGGTGAACGAGGACGACGTGCCGGCGGCAGGCAGAACTTTTCTTATCCTCATCGGCCGTCACCTCCCAGCGCGTTGGGCCCGACACCTCCGCGCCTTTGACGAACAGTGCCTCCACCACCTATAATTAACGCTCGATTCCGCGCCGTTTAATTCCCAACGATTACGGAGTAAACTGGTCCCCAACAGAATTTTTACGGCTTCGAAATAGAGGATTTCATCCGCAGGATGACTCGTATTACCGACGGTTTCTTTTCGGGGCGATCGTTGGGAGTAACTGCGCAGCGGCGATGGCGGTGGAAGCGGGGGGCGAGGGGAGGGGTGGCAGTGACGGTGGCGGTGAAGACGCCTTTTCCCCTTGCATCACGCCGCGCTGTTCAGTTGCGTCCTCAATCCCCACGAGGCCTGTTCTTGTGCCAAATTCTTGCGGCGGCGCTCGTCATGTAGCCGGCGGCGAGCGGCGGCCGCGGGGCGGCAGCGTAGTGGCGGCGGCGGTGGCACCACCACCGGCGGTTATGACTGCGCTTCGACCGCGATCACCGCTTTGCGGAGTTTGTTTCTGTGTCTCAGAGGAAGTCATGTTGTCTGGAGGAGAATTCTAGCGGCCGGATGTTCTGATCGGTAGTTTTCCGTGGTTGTTCCGATCAACACCCGGCAAATGCAGGAGCAGTTCCCTAACAAACAGGCGCGTGATCTTTTCTTCCTCTTCCTTGTCCTACCCTAGTCCCTTATTTACACACACACTAACACTCACGACACAACTGTATGTGCCGGCGGACCAGTTAGGAGTGTTAGAGCGTGTCCCGGCTGGGGTGGTGGGTGATTCGTAGATGGGGAAAACCCCACTCGCCGTCGGTAGGTCGGCGCCGAATCTCAGTATAGCCTAGGGGACCGCCACATCGTGAGGAAGAAAATACACTACACTTACGGGACTAATGAGCAGTTGCCGTGTTCGGAATCACTAATCATTGAATGAATCAACGAAATCATGCGCCCCATCGTATAGGGGTCAGGCAGTTCACGTTTCTCCTCTAGGTACCCGATTTGGAATCTCGATCAATCTTCGTGGAATATGAGATAGAACGAGTTGGCGGCAGGTTTTCTTGGTGTTCTCTCATTTCACCTCTCTATCTTTTTTATTATTCCATCATACAAATCAACATCTTTGAAGACAAGTAACGTCAAAAAGACTTAAGTAATGTGAATTGTAAAAATTATTCTCCCGGCCGCTCGGTGGTCGACGCCGGCTGCTCTTGTATTATTTCAGACACATGGTATAATGGAAATATTAACAAGACGTAAATATGCAAGTTTTTGACCACTTGATCTATCTCGCGCTGTTTCTCGAGATCTTCGACCTCATTTTGTCACATACATATTGGTATTTTAAAATATTCATGTATAATTTGGGTTAAACAATGGTGTTAAATAATGTTTGTTTTTGCTAAACATATTATTTGGTTCAATGTATTTTAGAATACAAATGATATGAAATCATAGGTATATCATTGATAGGAGTTAATTTTGATCCACACACAAGATGTCTTGAAAATTAAAGCGGTTTTTTTTTACCGCTCTCCTCTTCTGATTTTCCCGACGTCTGTCGTCCATTCATCACTTGATAGAGCTTGGGAAATGATGCAAACTCCTTTTTTTGGAGGATGGATTATAAATTATATATAACAGTAATAAACGGTGTGACAATCGCTGGAGCAGAATCGCGTCAATAACAGTGACTTTGCTGTTGGAAAAGTTAAAAAAGTTTTTGGTTCTCACTTTTTAATTCAGAGGACCATAGTCGTAAAAGGAGCCAAGTTACTTCTTTGAGTTCCACTAACTATTCACCAAAAAAATAAATGTTCAAAGGTCGTGTTCTTACGGTCTTTTTTATACTCGTTCATTTTTCTCTGTCCCTCTCGCACCTCTTTCTTCGTGCATTTTCTCTGGTTGTTTCTCATGTCTGTCGTGTCACACATTTTACCTGTTACCTACTTAAATTACATATTCATCTCAAGGTCTTGCTGTTTTTATAGATATCTACTTGGTCCAGTCTACTGTGCAATTTATCTACGTATTCTGCCCTTGCGTCATCTTCATCTGTCTCGTCCTATTTTGCTGATTTGCTGCAGTCGATTTTTTTATCTTCTTCCTATTTCGCGTTACTAATGTATCATACAGATTGCAATTTTCATGTAGAAGTAGCTCAGTTGCTCACTTAAATTATTTGATGTAACGCATGGCTTTGCATTTTTGCATTTCTTCATGTTCCTACCATTCCCACTTGCTGCCATACCCTTTGTAGGTATCCAATCCTCTGATATTAGTCATAGTTGTTTCGCCACACTGCTTTCATCGGAATCCGATAGCGGTAATATTGAAGATTAGATTCACTGTGTTCTCTGACGTCTTCGGGTTTTGCGAAGAGCCAACAATCACATTTATCTTTATGAATTTATTTACTATCTTATGATTTTATGCCTCAATAGCAGTTTATTTGTCAAAAAATTACTAAAAGTAGATTATACGCCAATTATAGTCAATTTTAAAGGGTCGCAGAGGCATCTGAAAAATTTGAAATAGACAGCCATTCAAGAATTGGGTAATATTGTATAACTACTGAATTGTACCGCTACATGTCGTTCCAAAAGCCCTACATTTTATACCGACTGTCACTTTTTAATTTTTTATTGTGTATGTAGACGTATCCGTAAAATATTGTTTGGGGAGCATATTCATAACCATAAGTAATAATATCCATAACAAACAAACAAACAAAAACAGTTTTTTCTTGCTTGAGTTGCAGAAATTTTACCGTATCAACACGCGCGGGATGAAGGAAATTGATACAGATGGTTTCTGTCCAGTCGTTAGGTAACTATTGGGTCTACAGAAAAGCTATAATATGAAGGAAATTGAGTAATTCTTATTTAACTGCGTCTTAATACTGGTCTAATTCTTTCAAAAATATTTTTTAAAACTTTTTTTATCTGAACAAACCCTGACTGGATTGGAAGAACTTGACTGTTAATTTAATATTCATATTGAATATACCAGTAGAGGCTATTTGTCATGGGAAAATGTTCATATTCATGCATGCAAACGCTCTTTTAATGTCGACATGTTATATGGGCACAGTAGGGGCTCAGAGTGTCAAATATGTACTGACGACAATATTGCAGAACGCACTCATTTTAAATTGAAATAATAAATGCAGAGTCTAGCAATCATAATTGTGCAAAGTTTAACATTTGCATCTCAAATGCCTTCCGGAAATATGTTTTTAGCGATCACCCGACGTTGAGTTTGAAGGTTCTGCTGTCATGAAATGTCTATGTGCTTACTAAAGGCAAACCATTTTCATTCTGGATATACGTTTCAATTAGAATGTAATATAATTTCTACAGACAAACAAAAATATTCATATTGCAATTTGTAGGCTTCCTTAACATTTAGATAATTTGCGTTACGGAACACAAAGTGTGTGCAAAACAGAAAGCAAAATGGAATCAACAAAATTTGAGATATCGATGTTCGAGGGGAGTCTCCCTGCAAGGAGTGCATGCGCGCATTAAACTCTAAATAAGCGACTTCACCCCTTCCTAGTTTCGCGGCCATCTATCTACATCGGATGAGATGGATCAAGAGCAACAATATAGTCTCTGACCGACAGGTCCGAATTTTCGAGTATCACAATGATCGGTTCTTGATCCTAGTAAAATAGCTAGGTCGAATTCAGCCGCAGTCTGGGGGAGAATTTTACTATCAGATCGGTTGCTCTGATAATGGTTTCGCAGATCAATACCAGTCGAATGGGTCACGGACCACATGCGAATTCCCTTCCTCAAACATGACCCCTCCACTCCCGTTAAACCCGGGCACGGTTACATGCCCTACAGGAGCTTAGAGCTTGTGCTGACTTGGGCACAATGATGGAAATATCTGATGTGCTGAATCCTCTCTAGCGGACGTGTAGGTCGGCACCGGATCTCGCATTCTATCTGGACAGGAACACCAAAACTTCTCGGTATATAACATAGTGATACGACTAATGACTATATCAGTTGACGTGCCAGGAAACAAAATAATATATCAAGCCAGCTCTCCGTGGCGCTCGGCGAGTCAGGAGCTTAGAGCTTGTCCCGCAGATGGAGATATCTGAGGGAGGAACCCCCTGCAAATCGACGTGTAAGTCGTTCCCGGATCTCGCGTTCCCTCTGGGCAAGAACAGCTCATCCTGTAGGGATATAACAGGCCTATGGGACGAATGACCGTCGCATCGGAGGCGACATAAAACAAAATAATCTATCTAACCTTCTCCCCGCGGCGCGCCAGTTCCTTCGCTGCGAGGTCTTCGACGTATGGAGCGGTGCGGTGCTGCGCGGCGTGGCGCGGCGCGGCGCG
>BOPP01000018.1:862063-882559 GCA_017312745.1 Gryllus bimaculatus | reverse complement strand
GGGGCGGGCACGGGCGAGCGCTGCCAAAAGCCGTGAGCTACGGCGTCGGTGGCTCCGCGCGACGCCAAGTCCGTCGCTCGCCCAGGGGCGGAGCGCCTCACACCACTGGAACAGCGATGCGCCTGACCAGTGTGGAACAAAAAGGAGCGTGTCGTGCTACAACAGCTCGTGTTTTCTGGCATTATTTGTAACTTTTGAAGTTATCAAAAATTTAGTGTAATGAAAGTGTATCTTGTACCAATTTTATAAGCGTACTTCGCTATATACGAAAAAAAAAATAAAGAAAACAGACAGTTTTGGGGGGAAAATTTGCCTTGACTTGAAGCGAAAACTACTGTAATTTTCAGAAAATTGCACTTGACCTAATTTAATTATATTCTTTAAATATTTGATTAAGGTAATGCCTATCTCATCAATATTGCAGTTGTCTGAAAATGTAAATATGCTGATTTTTTGGAATTTTCGAAATTCTATATAATTTAAAGGAAAAAGAGATCTGGTCCATATTTAACCGTACTTTGCTCTATCCCAGAAGAAATATTAATCAAAAAATTTGTAGCTACTATTGACAAGCGTAGTACCGTCTACTTTATGCCAAAATTCTTTATTATATTTTTAATTCAAGTAAGTACATAATTTACTACTTTGGAATTAGCAATGATCACTACCAAATAATAGTGTGCAGTTGTAAAAAATGTTTTGTATGGTACTAAAATCACAAAATTGAGATTTTTATTACTGCCTTTTTGTGCATGAGTTCTGTGTTAGATGGCCGACAATTTCTTGAATGACATCGGGGGCAAAATTCACTTCATGAAACTGACTTGATCGTCTTGGGTAATTACGAAAATGTATTTGAATACTTTATACTAAAAACCACGGTGAAATAGAATTGGCAAGCCCGTTGTATCAGTCATTTTCAGTATTCCAGAGAATCATATTTCTATATTTTTGAACTGGATCTCTTTTATTTATGCGAGCTATTTCGTGTCGTGCTTGATGCTCCACGTTTTTCAAACATAAGTTCGTTGACTCCCCTAGCAGAAGTCAACCCTTTTAAATTACCTGAAGTTCACAATCCTCGTAAAACAAATCTCTTCCTTCAAACTGGTCTGAAAAACCTGCTTGCCTTTTACCCATTTCACCCACGACAGCTCATTTGAAAAACCAAATGATCACGGGATAAATGTCTTTAGATTTTCAGCGTTTCAGAAGAGTGCAGCCTCTTTATCTGATATTTATTTGTTTTTTTTATCGGTTTAAATCCGCCACACCACGCAGTTTTCGCGCTAAAACTGAATGCTACTTAATGTCAATTGTGTAGAAAACTGACACTTAAGTATAATCGGCATTCCAGTAGGTTAGTAGACATAACATATAGTTCGTGATGGAGCAGTGTGGATGGACGAACCTTAAATTTCAAGAGATACTTGCTTTTCTCATCCAATTTGCAGATGATTGTTGCAGTACCGTTTTAAAGAAACTGTTTGATATTCGAAATACTCGTAGTGTTTGAAAATGTTCGCTTTCTCGCCACCGTGTACTTCCAGAAACGCCAACCGTTTTCATAGCCGTCTTATAACAGACATTGAATTGATACAATTTTCACAAAATGTTACCATTGTTCTGTTTCTCGCGAATCCTCTCGACTACGTATTCATTGGGTGCTGGGATGGTGGTACGCGGTCTAATTTCGTGCCGGATGTTGCCACCTGGTATCTGGTATCCCCGACGCCGACGCGATCCGAGGCCTGGGCCTTCGGCAAAGGGCGGGCGCGGCGTGGCGTGGCGTTCGAGAAATCCCGCGACGAAAACGCGACAAGCATTTACGGGGAGGGCTGCCCGCCGGAATCCCGTTCCACCGGTGAATCCCAGACATCCCAGCGCGCGGTCTCCAGCCAGACGCGGTCGGGCACGTGGCGGCGGCGGCGCGAGCCATCGAGCACGTGGCGCGGGGGGGTGTCGAGCTGGCGTGTCGCCGCGATGGAGCCAGTGGCCGAACCGGGGGGGGGGAGGCATGCACCCCCTACAAAGGCCTAGAGGTTTCGTTTGTTAAAATTATGTAATTACTTAGAAAAATAACTGTATACTTTCGTATATTCACTACAAAATACTATATAATATAATAACAAATATGTTTATTATTTAACACCCCCTCCCAGATCGGCTGGATCCGGATGGATGGCCCTTCGCCCGCCAGGCGAAGGCGGCAAAAGACGAAGACTGGCGGGGAGGCGAGGCGAGCGGGAGTGAGATGAATGAACAAGAGACCGGTTCATGATTGTAGACCCGTTCAATCTAGAGAGCGGTGTTACTCTATTATTTTCTAACTATTTTGAGAATGAATCCCTTAAATCCTCTCTGAAGGTATAATGTACTCTACGGGTATATGTGTTCGTGTTTCAGTATAAGATACTCCGTGTCTACTTCGTAAATTATTGAAGTTCTTTTTGATTTTTGACCAGACCGTAGTTCACCGTATTTTTATTCTAATTTTGTTGATTAACTATTAATGACGTTGGTGTTGATCGTGTGTGTGATCGTGGTGTTGATACGAACGTGTTTTGATGATGTTAAACATCGCCAAAGATGATCAATATAATGCTCTCAAAATGTTTTTAAAATGCCTCAAAAGAAAAGAAAATGTAAAATGTATAAAAATTGACGGTAAAAATGTGATCAAAAACAATTCAGAGGAACAACTCATGCTGTTCGATATGTTATTAATGTAACTAAGGCGTCTTCCTTTCGTTCAAGTGAACTCAGCTTGCAAACTTTTGGTTTGGGCTGTTCTTTACCAGGAAATCTCTGCCTTTAGTTACCACGAAATAGGCCGAACCGACAGTGGCGATGATATGCGTCACAGAAACCCTAGATTACATACAAGAACTCACACTACAATTTCTGAGCGAAGTAAAGGCTGAAAGGAGTACCATTAAAATTATATTAAAATAGAGAAAAATTTCAGGAGATAACAGTATTCCACCATACGTTTTGTTGATTTACGTCTTATAAATATTTCTAAAACAGCTGCCCTATTGACGAAAGAATTTTTATTTTTTTATGAATCGTAAAATCGAGTTACTTGGTCCGATGTATTTTCTTTGTCCGAAACGAAAAATGACTGAACCATGCTGACTATAAGCGAGTTGCTTCAAGATATTATTGGACAGGCAATTCCACATGGGTTCACTTTTTCTGACGTAATAATATGTTAAATGTTATTATAGTAATTGCGAATTACTTATTGAAAAAGTAACACGCAGTTGGGGAAAAGTAACTAGTTTTTTACCAGTTCCGGTTATGTGAATTTGGAACCGAGTGATTAAACGGCTCGAAGTGCTTTAGTATATCCTCTGAAAATGAAACGCTTCTCTCCCTGTCTCTTATATTGGTTAATATATTGCAGAAGTCGAACCAAATTCCCAATCACACTTCACAACGATTCGCCATGATAGGAAGTGATGTAGCGGGCATCAATTTCAGGCTGTTCTCGTCCTGAAGCTGTGTTGAATGGCGAACAAAAAGAAAATGCTCTTATGTGCTCGTGAGAGGCTGTGCTTTGGGCGACTCGTCAGTAACCTGTAGTTTCTTGTTTATTAATTGCGATATAATCAGTTCCCGTATCCACTACATTTATTTTACGAGATTAAAACATCCATCATCAGGCATTGGCGCTGTAACCGTGTCGACTATCTGGTTAAGATAATCATTCTGTTAAATCGTCTAATATTGAAATAGGCTGGGGGTTTCTTCTGCACACTGATCCATCTACGTTCTCGGCCCGCCGACGGCAGCACAGTCGGGCAAAGGGGAAGGGGGGGGGGCTGAAGGAAGGCGTGGCAGGACGTGGAACGGTGGCGCGGCAGGGCGGGGGCGAAGGCGGGAACGAGTGGCGCGTGGGCGGGCGCCCAGGAAACGCTTCCACTTGTGTGTTCGGTAGGATTTATCGATCTATCGCAATGTGTATTCAGAACTGGGTCGACTTTCTAATGCAGCTCGTGTGAAGAGAGTTAAGTAATAAAGGAAAAAACACATTATCCTACTTCGCAGATCGGGCCGCCGCTGCTGCCGTTACCGCCGCGTACGCGCTTGTGCAAGGATCTCGCGCGAAATTACTACGCGGATTTCTGCGACGCACCGCCGCCGGCCAACCAGGAGGCGAGAAACGCCGTCGGCCGGGAGATGCGTTTTGCAACCAGGATGCTCCACATAACAAACAAGATTGACCGTTCCATCTGGGGGTTTAGGTTGTCGGTAATTTAATATTGTACATTTGCGTTTGGCGTGTGCCGAGTCGCGTTTTGTAACCAGGACCTACCAACAACCATTAAACCCCGCGATTTTGGTTCTAAATAATTTCACATTGTGCGATTCCATTTTCTTTGGCGCATTATATTTTGTAACCAGGATGCACAACTAGGATGCACTGTCGGTGCATTTGGGTTTAAGCTCCAGAAACTTCAGTCTTGTACAGACGGATGTTGTTGCTGCGCGGTTTCGTGTTCTTGATGTGTCTTCAAAGTAAACCTGTTCTGCGGTAACGACCTAATGTTTATTCTCCGAAAGCGGAACTTTGACTTGGATATTGCCTTTTACATTTAATTTACGCAACGTTTTTATAACAGTTTTGGTGAGACACTGATCCCCGATTTATATCAAGAATTACCGACTCATGGATTCAAATTGAAAAAGCTTTGATATATTAAGGAAACGCAAGTAAAATATGTTTGTCATTGCGTAATATTGGTGTGTGTTGGTAAACTTCGTGCGTGACAAAAAACTTGTAAATGCGTTGCAGGACGCTAATTGAGGTTTCGGGTTTAGTTTCCTCTACTTGAGGCCGAGTAATAAAAACGTTTACTAGATGTCAATGTCGGCTTGTTGTACTGATTATACACCGCATTTCCGTTCTCACATTGCGATGGGAGAGCATTTCAATCCGGTTGCAAGCGGCGTCCTCGCTAGTGATGGCTCATTTGAGCAAAACATCGACACTTCGATACATCGACAAAAGGTTTTTGTCTATGAAAACGTCGACAAAAACATTGATGTTTTAAATATGATGAAATATATCGAAGTGAAATGTCCTGGTGCTAATATGATACATAACACGTCGATATTAGTTTAATGTGTAATCTGCCTTAAAATTGACTCTCATCTTAATTTTCTAATCAATGTTGTATGTAGTCACGGTCCACAATGGAGTTTAACGATATTACCGCGTTAAAAATAAAGAAGAAACGTAAATCACACTGATGAAAGGTTGCGAACAGCAAACGGTTTCGTGCCGTCTGGTACCTATTTATATCATGATACATTTTTTAAAACTTCGATATTTCTGAACAAATACAACGGTCAGAAAGAAAAATCAAAAGAAAAACATCGATGTTATAATATCGATGTTTCTTCTCGAAAATATCGATATTTTTTGCCATATCTGCTCCTTCCTGCAGGAAGCGCCATGGGCACTTCGGGTGCGAAAAGAAAGAGCGGTTTCTAAACAAATGCATCTGAATAAAAATCAAAAGCAAAAATCGATGATATAATATCGATGTTTCTTCTCAAATCATCGCTGTTTTTTTGCCATCCCTATCCTCGCTGCAGGAAGCGCCGCGCGCACTTCGCTTGCGAAAAGAAAGTGGCGAGGCGAGCGCGGGCGGCGCGCCGCGGGAGGCCGGGCGGCCGCGCTCCGCGGTACCGTTTTTCGTAATCGTGCGCGGGAAGCGCAGCCCGCGGCAGCGGCGGGGGCGGAGGGGGCAGCGGTGGTGGTGGTGGTGCTGGTGCTGGTGACGATAGAAATGGCAGGAGCGACTGGCAAACTGTGGCAGGAGCGTCGATGGCGGTAATGGTGACAGTGGCGGAGCGTGAAGTGTGTGTATGTATATGTGCGTGCGCGCGCGCGCCTGTGTGTGTGTGTGTGTGTGTGTGTGTGTGTGTGTGTGTGTGTGTGTGTGTGTGTGTTGGTGGCGGCGGAGGCCGTGGGGTGGTCAGTTGGGTTGGTAGGGGAGGTGGTTGCGTTGAATGAGGCGAAGTCGGTGACGGCGGCAGCATTGCTCTGGGAGTCAGCTAGAGAGTTGTTGGTGACGGTGGCAGTGGTGGTGACGGTAACAGTGTAGGACCGTGAGTGCTGATGTCGACGGTACCAGCGTTGACAGGAGGTGGTGGCGGTGGTAGTCGAGGTGATGGCGTTGGCGGTGGCAAAGGCGGTGACGCCTATAATATTGGTGTCGGTGACGGAGGCTTTGGTGTTGACGGTAACAGTGCTGGCGAGTTGGGCAGCGGTGGCAGTGACGGTAGAAGTGGTGACGTTGGCTTGAGCGAAGGCGGAGACGGCGGCAGCAGTGGTGTCGTTGGCGGCTAGCGCGTTGGTGGCGACGGTGACGGTGGAGGTAGCACGAGGGGCACCGGTGATGGGAAACAGCACAAGCAGGGATTTGGAGTTATGCTGTACCAAATCACAATCGCAGATGCGGGCGGGCGTCGAAGATACATAACACACGAGACACAGATTTGGAGTTGGGGTTTAGGAATTCAGCGCATGAGTGTCTGTCAGGATGTATGTGAGAATGTGTGTCATGGAACAGTATTTCCAAACATTTGAATATACTGTGGTACTCCTTAGTGTGGGCACCCATGCGCGATGCTCATCACTAAATCATAAATCATACATTCTTGTAAAGAGTAGATGTGCCCATTTTGGGTTTCACTGTTTTATGTCAATTTGACTTAAACAGGTTGTTGAGACGCAAATGAATGTCCCTTGGCAAAACCTTGTTAACAGAGAATTGTGGTAGAGGAAAGCGGTTTCTTGGCGACGAGCGCGCCATGTGAGGAGCATAGAGGGATCAACGGCGAAGACGGGTGCTAGAGACGAATAAGGGTGTGGGCGGATCCAAACGGCGAGGAAGCGAGAATGAGAGACGTGCGGACTGCAGCTAGCGTGGATCACCGAAGACTGGCCGGCATGGGGACGGGGTTTGGTGACGGCAAACTCCATTAGGGAAGGGAAGCGGATACAGATGAGCTTCAACTGAGGTTGTAGGCAGGACTTGATTTCTAGCGGAAGGGCGTTCCGGGACCTCACGAACAAAATAAAAAAAACAAAAAAAACAAACAAGTAGCAGAGGACAAACACTTTGCCAACTGCGATTTTTGGTTCGATCAACTTTCGTAAATTCAGAATTAAATAATTTTATACTTACCTGTATCATTTCTAGGAATATAACAATATTATCACTTTAAAAATTAAAATAGCATTAAAAACTCAATTTATTTTATTGTCATTAACTTGGGGAACGATGTTTTAATTTTATAAAACAAGCACTGGTTGCTGGTATCAGAAGACCCCACCGGGGAGAGTGACTGACATGGGAGCCGCTGCTCAGTGGAGTTGTAGGTGATTGAGACCCAAACACGGACTGAAAAGGGTGAAGGCTAGTGGGGATAGTCGCGGGAGAGAGCGTCAGGTGACGGTGACGGCAGCCTCCCCTCCCCCCGCCTTGGGCGGTAGAAGGGTGCGGGAGAGTCGGGCGTTGCTTATTTGTTTAGCGGACTGGTGCGATGTGCGAGCAGAGCGTCGGAAGACGACATTGCGCAACCCCAATCCGTCTAGAGCATTCCCTGGGAGCAGCACCCAGTGCGGGAAGCAAAAGACTGTGTTCAGTGATCGGCCAAGCGGTGAACGACGATTGATTGCGCGTGTGGAAGATGAGATTGGATGAAGCGGGCGGGCGGCCGGAACGTGGAACGGGAAAATTCCGCTAAAACCTAGCGCAATCCCGTTCTCTGGATCGCAAACTGCGCATCGAGCGGAGGTTCTATTTCAGGCGCTGCTGACGAATTGGAGCAAGGCGGCGAGAGAAGGACGGAGGCGAGTAAACAAGTGGAGGAGAAAAGGAGTTGGGAGATAAGCGGGAGGAAATGGTGCTAAGAGGACGGAAGAATAAGGGGACATGGGATGGGTCTGAGTGGATGCATTGTGCTGATAATCGGTGACCGGCAATAAAATATTTCCATCGCATCATTTACTCAGTATCGTCACAACTCCATAATTTACAGTTGGACGGGTATCCGAATGGGTCCCTGATAATTTCCTAAAGATTGAATTCGTATTATAATTACGCAGATACAAATTCAATTTAGTTCTTACTGATTACATTAGTAGTTTTTCAAGGGAGTCTATTCTGAATATTCTGAAGTGTAAGAGTTATTTAGTATCACTTAAATTTCGTGCTAAAATTTTGCGAAACACTGGCACTATTTTAATACTGTTCTGAGTGAATTATAAATCAATAATCTATTTCTAAAATGAATCTTTTTGATCCCAATTCATAATACTTTAATTAATACTGGCTCGGAACTTCAAGATTCAATTGTCCACATTCTTTTCTGAGCTAGTCAGTGCCAGTATACCACGTTTTACCAAGAGAAAACAGCGGGGTTTTGCCTTGGTCCTGCATGTCTTCATCGTGGATTATGTTTATAATGAGTCACTCTGATTAATGAGGAATCTAGTTCCATGAAATCGTCTTTCTGTTAAGCGAGATTATCTGCTGAAAGATGTGTGGGAGAGAGTTCACTGACCTGAAATTAATAATTACAACACGACTTTTCTTTTGAATGCCGGATATTGAAACATTATTACGAATAGTGAATTCCATATTTGATTTTCAAAGATGTCGTTCGATGTGCTGTACGAATCTGAAGAAGCTATTCAACATCTGGCATTTCTGCGAACGGTTTAGAAGAGACTTAATTCATTTCTCGATGTTTCCAGATGTGATCTTCATTATTTCACGAAAAAAAGAGAATGAACTGAAACAGGAGGTAACTCGCCAGTCGTGACACATAACTCGTATGTGCAATCCGCAGCAGCATTTATCTGAAAGAACCGCATAAAGAGTACAAAACGAGAAACGGGATAGCGGAGTCTAGCATTAGAATTCAGGAATCGTGAGGCGTAGTTACGCGGTTAACCTATCTGCTTCCAGACTTGGAAGATCGCAACGCTCGGATCTTGTGTCCTCAGATGGTCAGACTGATGGGTTTTTCAACTCACTTTATTCAACTCCAGACCGGCTGGTACATTCGGTCTTTTCTTCTACTGCGCACACATAAACGCTCAGAATGCAGAATACATTATCCAATGAGAAGATTTTACTCCCAATAAGAGATGAGAATATAAAGAGTTTTTAACTCAGGTAAGAACGACGCTATTATTTAAAATAGTTTTGAAATTTTGGTTTAGAAAATATAAATTTGTTATTGCTTTTGTCTTGTCAAAAAACAATGGCAATTCTATAAATTTCTGTGTAAAATAATAAAACAGTAAGCAAGAGAAAGAGACTATATGTCATATCAAGTAACACTAGTTTTAAAAAACAGTATTCAAGTTATGTTGTAACCTGTATTCAATTTCTTGGCGCAATCATTCATACTACGTCCCCCATATTTCAGAATGCAGTGCCGAATAAGTATCACGCAAAAGATTATGAGGTTAACGAAATTCAACCCTGTAGGGAATTAGTAATATACATATAGTAATATTTGCTATCAAATTGGTGTCGCGCACTTTTTATGGAAATTACCTGTGTGTTTGGATTTCTTTAACAGTATATTACTTTTTTTTAATTATAAGACTGTGTATATTATTATTGTCAATATCCTAAATAAATAAATAAATACTACTTATTGCGTCTATCAGTGACAGCTTGGGAGATGCGTGCACGTTACAAGAGCGACGAGAAAGAGTAGAAGAGAATAAGGAGTTAATGACAATGGAAGAAGAAGAAGAAGAAGAAGAAGAAGATGACATAGATGCCGAAGATATGTGTGAGAGAGAAATGAAGAAAACATCTCTCGAACACGAAATTCTCGATAGCCTCTCATCCCCGATCACCGCGCGTCACCACATCCGACTCTATCGCTTTTTGTCGCGCAGCTGTCGGCCGGGCACGGAACACACGCCCTCCCTCGCCGGATCAGATTACTCGGCCTCCTCCGCCTCCGCCCGCACTGCCGCGCCGCTCTCCGCCCCGCGCCTCCCCGCCCCCGCCGCGCCGCGCGGACAGGTAATAGAGTTGTCCGCTTGGGGCGTCGTTAGAGCGCGACACGGCCGCGCGCAGAGAGAGGCCGGCCGGCTGGCCGTGTTGAACGAATCTCTCCCACATTCCTGCGGTGGCGCCTGGAGGGAAATCGGCGAACGCCTTCGCCGCCGCGTGGTGCAGAGCGGCGGCGGCGGCGGAGGCGGAGGCGGAGGCGGAGGCTGGGACAGGCGCGGGTGGCCAGTAATGCTTGCGTTCACTTACACATGCCAATTGCCTGGCGGGGTGACCCTGTTGGCGAATGCTGCGTCGCGTATTGTGAGAGACCGGTGGAGTCAACTTAGAGCCAGCTTTTGCCGCTGTCTGCAGCGACTTTGACCCAGAGGTCTTAGGGTCAAGTCCCGACGCTGGCGGATTTTCGACACTAGCTAGAGAGCTGGGACAAATTCAGCCACTGTCTGCAAGAGAATCCTAGCGGCCAGTTGCAGTGAACGGTATTTTTCGGAGATTTCTTCCATCAAGACCAGACGAATGCCGGAGTAGTACCCTAACAAACGGTCCATGGTCCCGCGCGACCTTTCGTTCCATTTTTTTGTTCTATCCTCTCCCCTTACAAATGCACTTATATGTACTACTCTATGCATGTCGGGAGGCCAGTTGGAAACTATGAGCTTATCCCGTCTAGGGCGGTGCCCCGCTGGGAAGATACCTGGAGCTAGCCGACATTTAGGGCGGCGCCGGATCTCATCATCCAGCGGTGAAGGAATTACCCCCACCACCCGGGATTTACTTCAACGCGGGATTGATGAATATATCATTTGACATGCCCGGAAACATCAACCAACAAATCTTGTGAGACCCGTTTTGGACAAGTCAGGGGTGTGATGATTTGGACAGTACAGGGCTGGGCGGCAGAGGATGTTCGGGCAGTCACTGCAACTCTCGATGTTTAAATTCGACCATTCCCTGGCGTGTGTAACGTGTGTTCGTGTTGCGATAAGAGAGTGCGTGCAGAGACGTGGCGTGCATAGGGGGTGTTTAGGCTTTTCTGGACATGTCTGCGGGGAGGGGGGGGTAAATGATTCCGACAGCGGCCCGGGACGGATATGTGGGCGGTGGTCGTCACGTTTTGGGCAGGTAGCGAGCTTTAAACTTGCTAATTCCTTGAGAATGTGTCCATATGTCGAGAAATGGAGTGCATTTATACCACTGTCTGTCAGGTAGATAGGCCTATTTAATGTTTTCGATATCCTCGGATTGGTCTATTTTGCCAGTTCCCGTTCTGTTGATGTATATAAAAATTAAATGAAAAGCGTATTGTAATGTAACTTATAGACAGGCATTAATATATTCTTTAATGATTTTTTTCTTAATTATCTATAATATCAACTTTTCTTCCATAGTAGTGGTACATTTAAAGGGTCCTAAATATTTAATATCGATCCAAACGAAATTACCTGAAAAATGTGTACTCATAGTTTGGCACCTCAGTGAAGTTTGTTAAGATTTACACGCAGTGACATCGAATACGAGATATTCATAATAATTAGAAGTATTCAACCCAAAAATAATCATAAAACAAGCAAGAATTACATGGTTTCAGTAGTATGTTTAAGGACTAAGTGAAGTTAGAAAATTGCCATACGGCTATAAATATTTCAATTATGGTGTTCTTTTACTTTTTAAAAATTTTTCTCTCTTCACCTACATTGTCGTTGGCGGAGCTCGTTCTGGCTCAGTTATTCACTTTCTGGAGGATCTTTGTAACCTCATGTGCTTACTGTGGACCACACACAGTCTCACTGCACTGGCAATGAATTATGGCCGGAAAATTGCACTTGCTGCATCACTCAGTGCGAAGGGAGCTGCAGTCTTCTAAGGACACGTCTACCAGTGTGTGGGTTAGTCAGGAGCTGTTGTAGAAGAGATTTACGTTCTCCTTTCCAACAAACTTGGCAGGTGCATGACGAAGACTGTTCTACAATATTAGTTAGCGTAACCCTTCCTGTCCAAGTTGCAGCGCGTACTTTGCCCTCTGAGCATTAAGTCCTGAAACGAATACCTCTCCCCCATGCGTCAGGTGTTTGACAATAAATAAATTAAATTAAACGTTATTCTTTACGTAAAATTTATGATGTGCAGCTGCTTACGTAATTCTTTAGCTGCACTTACAGAGTCGACTTGAAGTTCGTTTGTTAAAGGATGGAAAATTGGAAAATCTCATTATTGAACATTGATTCCATTGACGTGACATGGAAAAGTTTTCTGCAATAAATCATTGAATTTTATTTCGGAGTAATATATTTTCCATATAATCCAATATCATAATTGTTCATTCTGATGAGGACCTTGTACGGTGAGTAAGGTGACCGTATGGAGTATGTAGCTTAGCATTTTAATGTCTGATGGAGAGAGCAAACAATTCCATTCAGAATGTTGAGCACTAAACGTCACACAAAACTCTCGTTTCTCTACTGCCAGAATTTCCTTAAAGATCGAAGAGCGACTTGAAAAATAACGATCCCGAACGGAGTCTGCCTCGTTCCCAGCCCGTACCTTGCCGAAACCAACCCAACCCAAGCCCGGTACTTTCGCTGGCGAACGGTCAGCAAGTAACGCGATCGGGCAGCGAGACAAACGAGTCGTTAGGATGCTGGCGGCGTGGGGCGACAGCAGGGACAGGGACGAGAGAGCGAGGACCGGGGAGCGGGGAGCATGCGACGGGTTGCGAACCCGCTCTCCGCCCGCCACAGAAGAAGTGAGCGTGAATGGTCGGCGGCGTGAATGGTGCCCGGACCCCTCCCCCTCTTTCCCACTCGCCCGCCCTCCTCCCCCTCCATCCCATGCCTCTGCCGTCTCTCTGCAATTGCTCCGGTCTTGTTTCTGGGACAAGCTCGTTATCAATGCATTACCTTATTCGTTTTTAATACTTAAGTGGAGTTTGGACAATTTGATAAATGGAAGAGTAGGAATTTGTTTTTAAAAGAGGCTTCGAAAAACCAAACAATGGCCGCCATTAATGCGCTATTGTCCCAGGTAGACAATAAGTCGGACGAGGGCTGGGGCCCGGGCCGCGAATTCCGCGTTATGCGTAGCGCCGCGGGGAAATGAACAAGAAACGCGCTGCAGCTGCCATTGTTTTCGCTAAAATACTGCTTTCCAGTCGCTATTTTGAATAATTGTGGCGGGAACGGGCCGGGGCTAACAAACGCTGTACCCGGCGGAGCGGCTGGGTAGTCGTTGTGGTGGCTCCGGCTCCGGGGGCGGCGGCGGCGGTGGAGCAGAGGGGGGCGGGGAGCGAGCAGACGCAGACCGACGCGAGGCGCGCTGGGAGAGGACGGTCGCGGAGGTGGCGACGCCGCCGGGAGAGTCAGTGGGCTGTCGAAGTTTGCTGGTGAAGGGGGCCGAGGGTGCTCCCAGGGAGATATGTGCGACGAGGACTACGGCCGTGGGGTCGTCGTATAAAGAACAGTCGTCGATTATGGACGCAATGTATTGGATATTGAGTAACACCCTGAGCTGCAACGAATGTTTAGCTTGAATGAATGCAATAGATGCAGTAGGCCGTGAGGGGAGAGGGGGTTCTGGAGATTCAGCTTCCCTCAAGAGCCAATGCATTAGACATCATGAGAACTATAAATAACATAATACAACCATAAATGAACAAATAAAAATAAGTTTTAATTTAGCATAAATTAAATATTCTTTATAAGAAAACATAAGGTCGCCGGCACTCTACACCTATATCCCCTAGAAAAATCATGGTTGCATAGATGGCTTCCCGTCATGACTACCACTATTACTCATATACGTGGAGTGCCTGAGTGCAGAGAGGGCTATTTCCACTTCCAAATAAATCATTTCTCATTCATCCAATTGCAGAACCCCTATCGAACTATCAAAAGACGCGTTCAGTTATTTCCCGACCAAATACAATCCAAACTTTGTGATTTTCATCAAAAAGCTTCTAATTATGTACATTGAAGTACACTTTTATTTTCGTTCCACTTCGATTTTTTATGATGTAAAAAGCTCGTTTTCAACAGACACCATCCGCTCGCGTGCTCAGACGCACGGTGGGAAGAGTCGAGGTGGTGGGTAACGGTGGGTGTGGGTGACCAGACGAATCTTGGCTGGGAGAAAGTGTCGGTGTATAAATAAAAGATTCGTGACGAGAATGACGGTGAGAGGTAAACATGCTACTAGAGTGGCAGCGGACCGGCGTGCAGTTTGCACGAAGTCTGAAAGCCTTTGTCGGTAAGCGTAGTTTGGGTCGCGGAAGCATCGTAAGTGTGGAGAGAAAATGTTCTGTCAAAAAACTGGCGAATCGTTAATTTTATTTATATAACATACTTTATTTATATATATATATATATATATATATATATATATATATATATATATATATATAGAGAGAGAGAGAGAGAGAGAGAGAGAGAGAGAGAGAGAGAGAGATAAGCTCGAAGAATGATGGAGTGTGAGGCATCTCAGACGGGAGAACCCTAAGAAGACCTACCGAGGGCTTTCTTCATATATAACAATAAATTTCACATGGTCGGGGGCCGACCGCTTGCTCCAACGGTTCGTAACTTAGCGAGAATCGCCGTGCGCGATTAGTCGTGTGCGGGGAACGGAAGACGGCGTGAGCCGAACGAGGTCGAAGGGCGGGACCGGAGGTAACGATGGGCCAGGGACAGTGGCGAGAGGCTAGGAAGCAGACAGTGTGCACTTCCTCAAGAGCCATTTAGTTCGCCAGGCATTGTCATTCTTCCCTGCTTTGTAGTCATCTTCATGCTCGAGGACATCTATGGTTGATTTGTGACATAGTTCAAAAGCAAACGTTAAGAAAGACATTAAACATTCCATGCTTTTGGAACGTGTATTACCGCAATTCTCTTCCCGGCGTTCGGCCTTTTCATTTCGCTTTTTCGGGGATTCCACCTGGAGGTACTTGTTCTGAGCAGTAGGGTTGAGCTCGTATGAAATTAAATTCATTTTGAGGCTGTTACCCGCTTCTCTTAGATACTTGTCGTTTTGTATTAGATTTTGAAAATGCTCATCTCTGAGCGGCACGTTTAAGTAGGCGTTAGGGCCATAGGACGGCAGCTGTGCCGTCGTCGGGCGGCCGTACTTGTTTCTTGGCCGCGTTCCTGCGCACTGCACCTCTGCATTCTGATCGCGGCCCGCGGCCTCCCGGCTAACGTAATTTATCGGGGCAGCGACGGCGGCGGCAGGCCGACGAGGGCGGGGTGGAGGCGGTAGACGGTCACTTGCGCACCCCGTCGTTNNNNCCCCCCCTCCCTTCCCCAGCGTCGGCCGCTGTCGCTTGAAGCCAGTGAGACGTTTGTTCAGAGGAAGATGGAAGGACGATGTGCTCGCATTCCGGGGTTGACTTTTTGTATGCATTGATCTTGCTCATTGCCCCTTGAAATCCTAGGCCTTCTCTTGATACGTTCTGAAATTTATGAAGGTACTGATTATTTCTTTCGACCAGGTTTGTGGTATATGTGACCTGCAAGCCAAGCATAATTTACAAGTAGTAGTGAAGGTTATGCATTGTTGTTTATTTCAATTGTACTTTTCATACTTGAATCAAGTTTTTGTTCCTACATTTCATTTATCGAATAGTAGTGTGTATTTCTTCATCTGCGATACGCTCATGAATACAGTGAAATCGCAAGTTCCCTAATGATATGCCGTGTGCATAGAAATTTCGTTGTAATTTAAGCTTCTGCATTCATATATGAATTGCTTCTGTCAATATTAACGTGACTATGCAGAATCACTAATATGAATGTTTTGTTGCAGGTACGTCAACCGAGCTGCCAAAGATGAACTGATACACGTGCTACATGTGAGTACGAACAATCTTACGTAGGCGGAGGAAAATTCAGGAAACTGTTAACTTGAAAAATTGTAGAAACTGTTAACTTGAGGATGAAGTGCATTTTGCATATTGATAGTCGGCTCCCGGTAGCGTCTTCGTGCGAGCAAGCCTGCAGCTCGGACCTCGTCACTTTATTATTCGGATGTGATATCGGCACCACGCTACAACTGTAAAAATGAACAAGAATTTCTCGGTATGGCCGCCATAAAAGCCGATGCATTCTGCTCGGGCGCGAGAGTCTATGAAGTGGAGTAACGACCGGTTCTGTTGATATTACCCACGAACATGTGGCTCCACGAGAAGTCTGGTAATGTGGAGGAAAGAACAGAGACTTTGCACTTTTCGGATTTGTTACGAACGTATTGGTCAGGGACGAACTTACGAGAGGAAAGAACAGAACAAAGAAAACGTGATGTCCTTATGTTCGGACGCGATTTATGTTATTTTTGACATCAAATAGAGAAACTTTTACGTGTCTGATAGAAAGTACTTCCAAGAGCAGTAAAGTTCAATCTTAATATCTGTTGTGGTAATGAGGTGTCGAATGTTCTCCTGTCATTGTTTAAATCAGAGATTTCATTTTGTAACCAGTAGTGCAAAAACAGAGACGATCTCTTACGTTCGGAAGTAAGTGATCTACATCTCACGATGCACACCATCGGCAGTTGAATGATTCACATTCAGAGGTCAACATTTACACTGCATTAAAACGTAAGAACTAGACGTTTCTAGGAATATTTGATACATTTTCTGTAGTACTTTTGTCTGTCAAATTTCTTTCAAATATTGAACAAACTCACCAATTTTATTTTTCACATTAAAATACCATATTGGAGTTTTGTTCAAGAGTCTTTTCGAAATTTGTACTACATGTTTTGCTATAAAGTGGGAAAAGTTGAAAGTTAAAAGAAATAGCGTTCTGAAATTGAAATTAAATTTATAAGCCATATTGCGCCATTTCAAAATTATATTTCTTCTAATTTTCAACTTTTGTTCATTTATTGCAAAACATGTAGTACAAATTTTGCAAACACAACTTGAATATAAGGTTGAAACTTTGTGTCAAACCAAAATTGATATGTTTAAATGGTTGTTCAATTTTTGAATGTGAATCATATTTTATATCATGCATATTTTTGTATTACGTAATAAAACTTGCCATTGAATTAGTCTGACATCTGACAACTGTTCAAGTTAAAATGAATATTTAAAATATGAATAATAAAAACCGTGTCTTTGCTGTGAAAAAGAACCCCCATCAGGTCCATAGGAAAAAAAACTCAACTGTCGGAGCAAAATCAAGACGACTAAGCTCCACGGAGCGGAGGCGCGGGCCTCTTGAGAAGGGCAGACATCTGTAAGTAACTCCGCGAAACCGTTACGCGTGACGGCGCCGCCGCAGCCTCCTCCGCCCGCTAAGAAAAGCCGGCCGGCCGAGGCGCGACCGCCCGGCGTCGCCGGCGCTGTGCACGCGCTCGGGAGATCACACGCACCGCGCCTCACCAATAGTCCGAAGCCATTATTCTGCCTGACGGATTCCCCCGCGCGCGCGGATTAATCGGGATGATTTTCAGCTTCCATGCGACTGAATTTGAATCCGCCCTCCGAGAGTCATTAGACGGCGTCGGAGCGGCCCCGGTCGAAGGCGCCGAAGAAGGACGTACAGGAGGAACTCGCCCATACTCCGGAATGCGTGAATTAGCAGAATCGAGGCTGGCGTGCTCGGATGGCGCTAGTGCCTTAGCGTCCTTTGTCCGAGGAGGGCGCTCCGGAGGAGTGGGCCCGACGATGGCGGCGTCATAGATGGTACGCCACGCGGTGGCCATCTCCCTCTCTCGCCTCCCTCCCTGTCGGCCCCTCTCGGCGACACTTAGCTGTCTGCTTCTCATCTTGGTCGTCTCGGGTGAATTTTGCTCCGGTAGGGTAGCGGCGGGATAGAAGACAGAGAGGAGGGCCTATGAACGGCCGCCGGGCGGGGACGTCTCTATGACGAAATCTTGGAAAAACTCAAACTCTGCGGGCCGCGTAGCCTGAACCCGCTAGTAAACGTGATGTCAATAATTCCGGCGGTTAGCCCGACTCCTGGCCGCCGCATTGCCGTCGCTCCGCCCGCCCGCCCCGCGCGCCGTGGGCCCTGGCGCCGGGCAGCTGCTCATTAATTTTGGTTCCCCACCCCCAAAGGGCTGGGGGGGTTGTCGGGCCCCTGCCGCCCGGGTCCCGGCAGCTCTCGCGCCGGAGAGCGCGAACGGCGTGTCCGGCCGCGGGCGGACTTCTGCAGTCAGCGCCTGGATGCGTGTGGGTTAGTGTGACTTGTCTGGGCTCTGCTGCGGCGGTCTCTTAGTTCGGTGTCCGCGTTGGCGGATATTTCGGGGCTGCAGTTGCTTACTAGCTTTCTTAGTTATTGTATACCCAGGCTGAGTGATTGGTCTAGCGGCTGGCTCTGATGCCTTGTTTTCGTCCTTTCTCCGGTCAATGCAAGGCGAATGCCGGATAAGTAGCTCAACGAATTGGCCAAGGACCGCGCGTGATCTTCGCTTCCTCAAACTTTCCCCCTCCTCTACTCTTGCACACGCACATTCACTACCCTCCAACACTTGCCGGGAGACAACTCGGAGGAGGGGGCCTCGCAAGGTGACGGGGATGTCGACGTTGGATTTTACGATTCAGGGGGGGGGGAGAACACCGTACCTCCCTGAATATACTTTTACGGGTCATCTCAAGGAGCGCCCAAAGCAGGTGTCCTGTCCGGAAAAACACAGAAATGTATCAACGGGCTGATTGCGTGGCGAGCCATCGAGTACATGGCGCAGCCAGGCTTTGCTTGGCACCTGATCAAACGAAATTTTTCCTATGTAAGTCTGTTTTTATTCTTAATTCTGTTTTCGCTTTGAGTCATGCATTCTTCGATCGACCATTAACCGCGGCAATTAACTTTGTACTATTTATTAAATGCAATCTCAATACAACTAAAAGAATTACATGTATAGCAGACTTAATTTACAGAAATTCCCGTTAGGAAAGTATTGCATTTAATGGGCCATACTTTCATGCACATGTACATGGATGACGAGACGTACTTATTTTTATTATTTAGAAATATCGAACACATCTTGAACTCCCGACACGTTCATATCATTTCTCTGCAAGTTACATAATGATTTCTTCCTAATCGTTACTTCTGACTATTACTTTACTTTTCGTCTTGAATATAGTGTGTTCAGATTTCTTTTCCATAATGCATGAATTCCTTCTATTACGCTTCGTTTCAATTCCACCATAACATTATGCACCGATCTTTTTGGGCGTAACAAGCTCATTGAGTCTGGATGGGTCGCAGCATTCTTCCGTAACGAAATGCCTGCATTTCAACATTCTACATATTTCTGTGTTTTATGAGCGACTTATTTTGTTTGACTGATGAAATTGCGTAGCTAAAGTATGATTTCAGTGCTGCAGTCATTCAAGGTTTGGAGTTCAAAGCGCAGCTGTGTAATTTCACGCATAATCTCATTCATAAGTGGCACACTTGAAAGTTGGGTAGATCTTGCTGTCTTGTAGAGATGAGAAATCTACGCAGTTTGTCGTGAAAATTTTTGCATGATGAAGGAAACACAGTTCACATTTTTTGTGCTGCTACCTCCTTGAAAGAAATACGTTGTACAAGCCATTATAAATATGACAAATTCGCAATACAGGAAGTACGGCAAGTTTTTCTTATTTGGGATGTTGAGTAGAGTTGTTTCTTGAAACAACTGTTAAACAAAATAACATGTTAATAATTTTATTTTTCAAGGCCTGCGCCGTAAATGGTGCCGGGCCACATAAAGAATGCAAATTGCGCATAAACTCGGGACACTTGAACGTCTCGCTAGCGTTTTCGATTTGATTCAATCAGATCAGCATGCCAGAATATGGAGGAAGGACGCGTCATAAAGAAACTCGACGACGTGAAATCTCCACCCAAGTCTTGTTTCGAAAATTACCTACACACCTATCTGTATGATTTGTTCTCCTGCGCGTACTGCCTTGAAAATACAAATCGTCTTACCAATTTCCTCTTTGGTTATCAAATTAGATCAGATATCCGAACGACTTATAACTGTGAATTAACACACATGCGAATGCAATCTGGTGAACATGTGCTAACGATTCGCTGTAACGTTCTATTTCATATCATTTTCCATAAACGTCCATGTACTCACGAATGTTTAGGAATGCTCATTACTCAGAATTCAATTTCAGTGCAGTCGACCCACCAAGCATCAGGGCTCCTAACGGCTGGCGCTTCGATCTCGGAACGGTCGCCAATATCGCTCTCCGCCGGCCGCTGCTGCCATCTTTTGGCGAGGCGCGTCGTAAATCAAGAAGCGCGCCGTTCCCCGCGCGTGCTCTTTTATTCCGAGGGCTTGGGCCGCGCTACCTTTGGGCCGCAGCGGGGCCGGGGCGGGAAAGGGAAGGGAAGGGAACGGGGCGCGTCGAGGCGCCGAGTGACTCGCCAGCGCCGCGGCCGCATCGCTGGGCGGTCGCGCGCAGGAGGTCCAGCCGACCTCCGCCGTCCCCGTC
>BOPP01000018.1:810962-854494 GCA_017312745.1 Gryllus bimaculatus | reverse complement strand
AACCAAGTCTAGACCTAGCGCGCGCCACCCCGGCCGACTGCGCCGCCGTCCGCAGTGTTCGCCGGCGCTCGATTTGGCGATCGTCCACCTGCGCCCCACTGGCGCTGGCGGGGCGGGGCGGGCGGGGCGGGCGGGGCCGGGGCGGCGCGCTGCAGATGCTGCGGCCGAGACTGAAACTGGGAAGATGACTCAGAGGCTTCTCGAACTGCGGTGGACGGCGGCGAACGGTCATCCGCGGGCGCGGCGCACAAGCGCCGCCGCGCTGGCAAATCGGGGTCCGCGCGATAAGATTCAGCCCGGACCTTTCGTGTTCGCCGACGGTCTACCGTCGCCTGGTCGATTTTCTCCGTGCCCCCGCCCCCGCCCGCCTACTTCCCGATCCCTCTCGGTCCACCCCGACTTCCTCTTCGCGATCCAAAGGCGCACTTTGTAAAGTTAAACGTGCAACGTTCGGTCGGTGCCGTTCGCGGCAAAGGGTTCTGACGTGGTGGCGCGGCGGCGGCTGCCTTTATTAAAGAGTGGTGCGCGTCGCTTGTTAGAGGCTACGGCTAAGAGATCCCTTCGGGCTCAGTTCTGATGACGGGCCGTCTGCACGATGGGTCGGCGATGAGGTGTTCTGTCAGCGGTCGTGGTGCATAAGGAATGTGTATTGTGCTGATTGTCAGTCCGCGCTCTGAGGTCTCTATGTAAAGCTTTGTTGCTCTCAGCGTAATGGAGAGGGTGTGGAATGAAAGGAGGATTCGCGATTTTGAGTCATGCCGAACGTGGTTTCTTCGTTGTAATATTCAGGTTCGAAAATGACTAATCATTTTATTTTTTAATGTAATGAAAATCTACGAACAGGCGTTGATTTCTGTTAACCGTATAGGGAAGTATGCAATTCAAATGTACAGCTTGTTACCTTAGACAGGAGCAAAAGAAAGTATGTAAACTCGACTTTTCTTGCTATGTTCCGGTGATCAACGTTCTGAAGAACTATTACGATTAACTACAAAATGTGGCGTGACTCACACTGAATTAATCAGGAACTCATTGCCGTAATTTCAGTTCTATACTCGTCAGAGCGCCTACATTCTTTCGCGAAAAATATTTTCTACATTGTCTCAAAAAAGACCATCGTGATCTTTCCTGTTTGATCCACCTTGATCTAGCGCGCAATCTCCGGACAACATTTTCAAGATGTTTCTTTTGTAGAACCTTTCTGTCAGAGCGAAAGTTCTAATTAATGACAAATCAGAAAGGACAATTGAAATAAAACACCTCTTACAAGTACTATAGTCAATTTATCGATGGAAAAGAATACATATCAAAAAAGTAAGAGAATTATCGAGTGAAATGAATTCAATGTGAATGTTAAACAGGTTCGCTGATAAAAATTGTGAATTAAAACATGGAAAACGTTAGTTCTCGTGTTGAACTGTGAATACTTCAGAATTAGAAAGTTGATGATTAATACTTCTAGAACACCAGATGTCGAATGTATTTCCTGCATATTTTATTTCAGTTATACAAAATGAAAAGAAACTTCGTGGGGCTTGTCCACATAAATCTCAGACTATCTATCGTTCTACCCAAAAACGTTATTGATGCTAATCAGTACCTTCCATTAGTGTAGATAGATTTTATTAAATAAATATATCTGAATATTACGCAAATTATTTGCTAGATGTTGCCAACGCATGACCACTTTTCAACGATCACTCATTATTTTATACTTCCATTTATCAAACATTTGCTCAAGGTAGCAAAGTCCAGGACCATTGATTCCCGTAATCCACATTAGCAATAGAAGAAACGTGTTGATTAGAATGTAAATGATAAAAGTTTATGAGGATACTGTAAAGAAAAGCTGGAATTCAGAGTTGCCTCTCCCTTCCCAAAAACCTACCGTAAATCCACGTTTTTCCACCTGAAACATTCAACAACATGGAAAGAAATAAAAACGATTCTAGACACTGGTTACCAGAAAAAGAGGGCAACCGTGCTGACCTGCACGGTATACCAAACTCCGTCTTTCATTACTCTGTTTCGATGTATAGAAATCGTCCTGCCACGGTACCATTCCGTATAAGAAATCATTTAAATGAGGACGGTGGTCGAGTAACAGGAGGAAATGCAGAAGCGTTGTCTTTTCGGGTGTGCGGCGGATTTCGCACCCGCCGGTTAGGCTACAGGTAATTCTAAAACGACCGTTGTTGGAAGGATGGCACCTTTGCCGGATATTTTTAGCTTTTATAAGGCAGAAATGGAAACACATAGCCTAGGCTGGAGGTCCATCTGCCACAAAAAAAAAAAACTAGTAATAACATTTTAAATTATTTTATTTACTAATTTAATTCCGCATAACATTGTCTTTTTACGTTCCCCTTTCTAAAAAAGATTGGGCCATTTGTCGGGGTCAGTTTGAGTTGTATACGTTCGTCTATTTTAAATTTATTTTAAGAACTTCGACGGCCATAACGTCATCATGTTAGCAATAGTTCGCGAAGGAGGGAGACTGTCACAACCCAAATCGATGTACCGATTCGGATAGTCGGTGAGCGATGCCGGTAGCGGGGGCAGGCAGAGCAGGGCGGGGCGTGATTACAGTCAACGATGTGCAGGAAGAGGTGAGATGGTCGGGGCGTTCGATGCCTGAATGCCACCATGCACGGACAATCCTGAAAACAAAAACATTATAACACACGTGTTCGTGAGCAAAAAATTGGTTCTTCGCCCTCCGTCGTTGCTCATCCGGTGCGCCGAAATGGATATTCTCAGTGCCAGCGGCGGATGACTAAGGACAATGCGACAGCCGAAAACGAGCATGCGGGCACGCCGACTCTTATTGAGATCAGCACGAGCCTTGGGAATGACACTAGTTCCGCGAATCACGAACGTCAATCGTCGTTTCGCCGCACGGAGCAGACCGCACGCGGGGACGCAGGGCGGGGCGCCGGGCGGGGAGCGTGCCATGGCGGCGGCGTCCAGAGACGACGCGGCGCGCGCCGGGTGTCGCATCGCCGGGGCCCGCCCGCCTCCTCGACACCGCACGCCCCGCGGCGAAAGAGCCCGCGGAACGCCGTTTTTTTTTGAGTCCTGTTCTTACGGCGCCGGAATCGTTTCGTTTCTCTGGCCCATCCAGACGCGCTTGTGCGCGCAAGCCGCGCTCGGAGCGCCTGCGTGTCGCTCGCCCCGCCCGCGGCCTGCGGCTCGCCCTTCCTCCGGCCATCCCCGCACCCGCTCACCGCCGCCCACCGTCCGGCCCGCTCGTCCCCCCGCCCGCTGCCGCTCGTCCGCTTACCACCACCCGCCCGCTTGGCCCCCCCCCACCTGCCCACTGCCCGCTCACCCCACTTCCCCCGCCCGCCTGCCCGCCCGCCCGATTGCGGACCCTTACCGCCATGAGATTCCTGGGCGGTAGCTCGAGGGCCTACGAGCATTTGAAACTCAGCGGCCCGTGTCGCCTCGTTGATTTTGCACCGCCTTCACCGGGAAACCGTCCGCCCCCTCTCCCAGTCCGCCCGCCCCTCAGCCTCCTTAATGGTTTGGTAGCCTTCCATCAGAGCCCCCCCCCCCCCCCCCCCCCCCTCGCCGCTTCCCGCTTCTCCTCCGTCTTTGAGAACTTCTCTACGCCCTATACTTTTCTATGTTGATCGATCATAGCTTTTCTCGGCGGTTCTGGAGTTGGAACAAGTTTTCACTACCTCAATAACACTGATTTTCCTGACGTTTTCCGCGACTCGCTTCATATCCCGCCTTCATTCTATGTCTTCTATCGTCGTTGTCTGGACTCTTCCGCATATTCTCGCAGTGGCCGTCGCCCTCCGCCGCTCCTCTCCTTGTCCGCTGTCAATTGCCACACAATCGACGTCATGTTCCTACCCGCTGCTCGCTCTCCTCAATTGGAGATCTTCTATTTACATTGGGTTATGTGACTCCCTCCCCCCAGTAATTCCACTCTGGACCTCGTCTTCGGGGTACCTGACATCTCATAACCATTTTCACCACTCTACAACCGCATTTTCTGCACTTCTTTTGTTGTCAGTAAACGCCTATCTGTCGCTTTTATGTTTCTCATTGCCTTCTTATACTCTCTTCTGAACTGTGTAGGAGGCATCCTTTAACACGATCTTTAGACCGTATCTACTACTGCGATTCTTCTCCTCGTCTCGATTTCAGTGTCCACCACCTTCACCATCTTCATCTTCTCCCTGTTCCTCTTCTCGATTTTAGTGCCCACTGTCACCTTTGTTGCCTCTCCTAGCTTTGCGCCAAGTCTCCGTCTGCCTATGCGTTTTTGCGGCCGTCGTAATGGCGACGATTTCCGCTGTCGGCCCAGCGCAGGGGGGGGGTAGAGCACTTAGATTTCACGGGCCACGCAGCCGCAGCTTGTCCAGAGACAGAAGACAGACGGCGGCCGCTGCTTATATGGTGCCACTGACAGGATGCGGAGAAGTGGAAGGCGGGCCAAAGAGAATGGAGAGCAGTGGAAAAAGCTTATTCAGGAAGACGCGAGGCGTACGAGGTTTTGGTACGTTGTTTTCTGTGGTAAGATGAAGGGAACACACCGTATCGAACAAGAGGTGCAGATAATATCGCTCTCTGTCGGAGAAAGCGGTAGAAAAGGTGAAGAAAATGGAGTAAAGGAAGAGTAGAGGCACACGGTAGGTGTAGTATCCAAGTTCGACATGGACGGCAGATAACGCGGAAAGCGGAGGCGACGGGCGAGAGCCGGAGGCTACCGTCTACTCGTCCGTCGCGACGTACAAGGCGAACGAGGGGAGACGACAGCGCGGCGAAGCGGAGGCGAAGCAAGGGACGGGAAGATGACGGGGCGCGTCCTCGCGAGGCATGCCTCGCGCCGCCCCGCGCCCCAGGCCCCCAACCAGGAAGCGCGCTCGCCGCCAAGTGCCTCTCCGCTGGCGCGCGCTGCTCCCTTTTCTCCTTAAATATGAATCCGTCGAACGCGTCAACGACAATGCATTATGTGATCTATATAATCCCAAAAGGAATACCACGGCGGTATTTTCCCCGACGGGATGGGAGGGGGGAGCGTCGACCGGCTATGTCCCGTTACAACCGGGTGTGTAATCAGAATTTCCACTACTCACGCTTGAGGCCGACGCCACCGCCGCCTTCGCCGCCGCCGTCGTCAACGCGTCCGCCGCCGCCGTCGCCACTGCATGCGGGATGCGAGGCTGGATTTATTTTATTATACTGCTACAAAAACTTTACGGTCGCCTAACAGTAAGGTGTAAAGTAGGCTTTTGACGTATTGTGGAGGCTCTTGGGCGCGCTCTTCGGTCGCGTACCCGCCGGCTTCGGTTTTAGAGCGGCGGAGTGGCGGCGTATCTCGGCGGCGATCGCGTCTTCGTCGTAAAGGCGTCGTGGAGGCGTTGGGACGGGGGCGGGGCTGCGGCGCGAACGCGCTGGGGCCGAAGGCGGAACGGCGTGGGGGCGAATGTGACGGCGACGCAGGTGGCGATGATTCCATTGCAGGCGAAGAGCGGGTGAAGGAGGCATTGCAAGGTGCAGGGTAGTTTGGTTGGGGTTGATGGACAGGTAGTGATAGAAGCCAGAGGCGGTGATGGAGGTGAGGGAAGAACGAAGCGTGAGGACGAATGTGGTCGTCAATACGTGGATGAGGCGAAGAATGGATGGGAAGTGAAGATGATGGCGACGGGGGCGTTTGTAGAAGGAAGGTTTTGATGGAAGTAATGTGTGGAAGGTATCGCAGGCACAAGAATGGCGTTAGGAGTGACAAGAAAGCCTGCTGCGTTGGAGGTAACTGAGACGTGTGGCGTAAAAGGTGGAGCTTCGGTGTAGGTGAAGGAGGTGGCGATAGTTGGGATGTTGATGGCGGGTGCGGAGGGAGAGGTTTTGTTGGGGTTAATAGTCTATGGGTGAACGAGGGAGGCGGTGATCGAGTTGACGAGCCACGGCTCAAATGCTAAGGGCGTATCGGCGAGGGCAAGTTTCTTTAATAGGAAACGAGGTAGGATTCGTTGATGAGGCTTCTAGAACAATTAAGTTCAATGTAGAGAGTTGCTTTTGCCAGGAAGGTCAGAAATGATGCGCATGCAAACTTGGACATAAGGATACGAGAATTCCATGAATTGGTTCAAAATCCGTGATCAACAATCGTTTGCCAAAGGCAGGCGTGGGATTTAGAACTGAGATTATTCGCTGGTTGGAGTTTAAAATAACAATAGCGCGACCCTTTAGTGACGATGGGAGCGTAAATGCAGCGAGGAGGATGAGGGCTGCTAGGCATGCGCTGTGAGATCACACCACACAGCACGGGGATTGGGTGGAGTCGTTAAGGAGCAGACGATACCAGATAAAACAGGTAATGTCCCGGTGACGGAGTAGACAATAAAACGCGCGCGCCCAACACGGACGAAACGGCTTGATACCCACAAGCTGATGGTGCTTCAGGAGCAACTACGCATTACGAACGAGTATGGATGGACGGTTTGCCGGCGTAGACGTTATTGAAAACAAGTAAAGAAAAACCGTGCACGTGGGTAAGAGTAGCGCTTCATCATGATTTCTTCTTTTTCTTCGTTTTCCTCTTTTCGTGCTTTGTCCAAAACAGAATTTTGGCGACCAAGTAGCTGAAATTTTTTTTGAGTCATTACCGGGCCCTGAAGGCTGAATGATGATTGTTGATTTAGATACTATTAGATACGTGGTAGTGTACCTGTGTCGTTCAAAACACTATCCCGCTATGAAAACATCAATGCCTTTAATAAGAGCCTAATCGATTTATCTAGAACAAAGTACGCAGCTGTGTGCTCTAGTTGGGCCAGCAATAGAATCAACAGTGTGTTGAAAAACAACGATGTCCGGGCGGGAAGGACGCGGCAGAAAAGACGGCAGATCAAGGATACGCTTTAGCGCATTAGCCAGGAGAAGGAGGCGATGGAAAGCGTGGAGAGGTCAGTTAGAGAGGAGAACTCGTGGAGCCTCGCAAGTGTTCGGCGCCGGACAGGCAGATGGTTGAGGACGATCGGAGCTCAGAAGTGGATGGAACGACGTGTCTGTATAAGTGTGTGTGTGTGTGTGAGTGCGTGCGCACATGCGTGTGTGTTTGTGTGCGAGTTCGAGACGTGTGGATGGGAGCGGGCCATGACGCGGCAGAGCCCGTTGAATCGGAGTGCGCGCCGGCTCTCCGTCCACGGGAGGGGGTGTTCTTTAGAGGCTGCTCTTGATTTCCTGTTCGCTCCTCCGAGTGCGTGCGCTGAAGTTTTCCATCGCCCGGGAGAACCCTTCCCACTCGACGAGCAGTGTACGGAGTGCACTGGAGGACACCGGCCGATGACCATCTGCCGGCGGAAGAATAGCTCGATGAATTCACTTTTATTACCGGGTACGTATTCCTCGCCGAAGGCCCAACCATAGAGCTCCAACCTCCGAAGTACTTGGTGAACCGCAAGCGGAAATGACATCATTTTATTTCGTGCACTTCGTCCGCCATTTTTGAATGAGTTGGGTGGGGGGAGCGACAAATACAATGGAAAACAATAAGGCTGAGCTTCTTGCGAGAGAGATTGAACTTTTTATTTTGGCGACAAATATTACGTAATGTTCAGGAAAACTGCTTATAAACTGATGGTTCACTATATTCTAGTTTCATGTCGGCATACACGTACGAACGAGTGAATAACGACGTTACACGTCTACAGAGGAATTAGACAACTAGTTGCCTCCAGTCGTGTCATCGACATCAAGTGTCGTTTTGAGAACGCGGGTCTCGGGGAGCCGGACTGTACATCCAAAGATGAAAATCGGCCCTTCAACAGACTTGAACTCTGCATCCCACCCGCACCCGGAACACGCGAGCCAGCCCCACGCTGCCAGCGCCGGCGCTGGAACAATGCGCGCCGAAATCGCGAGACCGAGAACGGCCGGGCCTCGCTCGGAGATTGGCCGTGCGAGCCCCCTTCGCCGTCAAAAGCGCGCTCCGCAGAATAGTTCGGTGCGGCCGTGATGAATCGCCCCGCCCGCAGCCCGGCCCTTTGCGGCTCGCGGACGGGGGAGGGGAAGGGAGCGAGTCGAACCCCGGCCTGGCGCTCCGGCCGCACTCCGCCGAAGTTGAATAGCGCAACCGAAGAGTTGCGTGTACCTTCCTAGTGATCAAAGCGGAGTGCCGGTCTAGTTGGACTGCTAGAATCGGCCCAAATTAAAAGTTGGCGAACGCTAGTAAGACATGCTCTAAACAAATCAATGAACGTTTCTAGACCAGACCAAGTGTAAAACTGAAGATTTTCGCGCTATTTGCGTTCAAAGCGGGGAGTCGGTCAAAGTTAATTGCCAAAATCGACGCAAACAGGTTGACGAATAAGAGGGTAACGTACTGTGAATGAAGAATCTAGAATAGTTTTTAGACCATATACCGAGTGATTTGTATGGAATTCTTGCGAAACACTAATAAACCGGCCAATTTAGATGTTTTGCTTCACAGGCAATGAAATAACATATTTGCTTCTTGTATTCTCTCTTTATTTTGTGGCTTACAAAAAATTAAGTAAAAAAAGAAAATAAAATAAAAATTATTTTAAAACGCGCTCAGTTGAATAATTTAGCCTGAGCAACATTTGGAAAAAGTGACAATGACTGCTTCAAAATGTAAATTCAACTCCACATTTTACCTGTCTTCTACCGAAGCCATCAGTTTTCTTCACGGAACTTCCATGTCGCATACGTAAATTTCTGCCCATGCTAAACGCTTATCTCCGCCGCCTCCCCTGTTTGTGCTTTGTCTTCTTTGCTGCATATGTTCCATACGCAAACGAGAGAAAAACGACGACGGTGCACGGGCGAAGTTATCTCGGCAAAATGCCTCCCTCTGGCGCTCCGACCCAACCTCGCGTGAAAACGTCTCCGAGTTGGACCGCCGCGCCGCGCCTGGGCCGGCAGCCTTGCGTGGGCCATGGGCGTCCCATTTCAAAGCAGCTCCGCCCCGCCCGGGGCCCCCGCGCGTCGGGTTTATGAATAACGAACCTCCCATGGCAGAGACGACGGAGGAGGCGGGGCTCTTTATCAGCTTACGCCGCCCGCCCGCCGCCCGCCCGCCCCGCCCGCCCGCCCGCCGCCCCGCCCGGCCCGCCCGCCGGCCCGCCCGCCGCCGCCGCCCGCCCGCCCGCGGTCACTGAAATCTCGCTAGCTGGCAAACCGGAAATAGAAGGGAATAATGTTACATCCGTGTTTGCTCCAAAGTGGGCACGGCGTTCGCTCCGCACTCCGCTGTCGCCCGCCCGGCCCGCCCGCCGCCCGCCCTCTCGCTCACCACGCCCCGCTGCCTACCGTCCGCTCGCCGTCTGCCGCCCGCTGTCTACCGCACCGCCCTGGACGCAGCCCAACCCCCTCCCGCGCAGTTCTTCTGACGCCCTCCCGCTGTTCCAGCCAGACTCCCCCCATCTGCGAATCCATTGCCTTCTTCGAAGTCTGCCCATTTCTCTTCGCCCGCTACAGAGCTTTTGGGAAGGGTTCGCATTAGAGGAATCGATGGCACTATCCCTAGGAGGGAGTGTGGTTATTCAGAAAAAAGATAAATTTATTCAAATGAAACACTTTGCTGTGTACTCCCTTTTCTCGTAATCCAACACACTATCCCCCACTACATCGTTTCCACCTCCTCTCTAATAGTGCCATTATTTTGCTGGCACTTCCTTGTCTTTTACTTTCCTTTCGATATCATAGCCATACCCAAAATCTTGTTTGATATTGATTCTCAACCCTTCCGTCCAATCGTGGCTTCTTCTATCGTTGCTATCCATCATCCACAATATCTCCTTCATGAAACATCTCAAATCCGTGGTTTTGGAGCAGCTCGTCGCCCTCGCCGTGACGAATCTCCTCTCCTTCTCCTGCCTCTCCTTCCCTTTTCGTCCGCCCCCGCATTCCTCGTCGCCACCTCTCTGAATTCCTCGGACTCCGACTCGGCCTCCGTCTTGCTCTCTCTCTCTCTCCTCTCGCCTCCAACGTCGGGGGTGGCGGGGAGGGGAAGGTAGGGTCAGACCCGGCCCCCCACGGTGGCCCCGGTGCGTTCTACGTAAACGCTAATCTACGGGTCGACTTCCTCGGCGAATGGTAAACGCACCGAGCGAGATATTTACGTTCAACACGTACATAATTCATAGCGGCTCATGGGTGGAAAGCCGGCGGCTCCTTGTCTCGCTCGTGCCCGACGCCCCAGCGGCCGTGGACAGCCGGCACTCGCGGGAGGGGGGACTAGCTGGCTCTCTGCGCAAGGGGAAGCCGTCACTTCATGCTCGAAGACGAACTCCGCCAGAGCCAAGGGGCAAGGGCTTCAAGAGAGGACTTCATTTGTTTGATTAAATCTCCTTAAAGTTTCAACATCCTGAAAAATTCTTGTGATACATAAAGATGACTTAATATTAGCCATTTTTACTCTTTGCAGATTTTTACGAAATTTTAATTGGACATTTTGGGAAAGTGAAAATATATTATAACAGTAATTATAATAATATTATTATTATTACCCATAATCTCTAAAAACCTTTATTGGGGGACGTTATGCTCGCAAATTCCGGATGTCACTCGCTGTAGGTTTTTTGTATTTGTTTCATATTTTGCATTCATGACATATTCCTTATTATAACGGTTCCATGGAACATATGCAGATAGTTATATCTGAGCCGATCCGCTACTCCGCAAATATAAATCGCACGTCAACCTAGAAACTTATTACCTTATGGGAATCAAAGAGAAATCAGTGTTTTTAAAGGTTCAGCAGCGCTGTCATATTTGTAGGACTTTCATGTAGGCAACAACATAATATGGTAAAAGTACCACTTTTGCGATCGTGATAATTATAAAATTGAAGAACACAAGCGGATCTTGTATCTCTTAGTGTGAGGTGTCAAATGTTCTACGGAACAGACTTATCGTTTATCTGTTGAATGAATGTGTATTTCATACATACTGTTAAAAATCTAGTACGAGTGAAAGCATTGTGAATTTATAGTGGACTATAAATATTGTGAGATTCGGCGCCGACTTATACGTCGTCTTGAGGGATTTCTCCCTCCAGCTGCCTCCCAACACCGGACACCGGGACAGGCATTAAATTACTGCCTGGTCTCTGACATGTGTGGGATGGTAGTGCGAGAGCGTATGTGTAAAGAGAAACGATGGAATAAAGTTAAATGCGCGGTCCGAGGACCGTTTGTTTAAGTACTGCTCGAGCATTCGCCAAGTATCGATCGGAGAAACCTCGCAAAACTACCGCTCAGATCAACTGTGCGCCAGAATTCTTCTCCGGACACCGGTTGAATTTGACCTTGTGACCATTGAGACTCAAACTCTAGGCCCTCCAGATCAGAAAGCCTGCAGAGGCAACGGCAATGCTGCTATCGAGGTATCGCTGCCACACTCGGATATTTTGCGCGGATGTCGGAGTGTGTGAGGTCGTGAGCTCTGACTCGTCTGTACAGTAGGGCTTTCCAAATGCGTGGAAGCAAGACGTTCAGTGCCTTGTTGAATACACGCGTCCCTTCCGCGTGTTTTTGTTTGCGATTTCAAGCCTATCTCGTAACACGAAGGTTGCGATATCTCCTTGTATTGAGACATTGGAAAATTTTAAAATCAAATTTCATAATCGATTTCACACGTTCTCGTGTTTAGTTTCATATTTTTTGTTTCAAAATGCCGTTGGAGGAGCTTGGTCGATCTCTACCACACGATGAGTGCGACGCAAGGTAATAAGCCTGCAATAGTGGGTGAGGAATTATAGTGTTATTGCGGGAAATAAAAGTCATGCATTCTCGAAGGTCGGGGTTCTTTGCCTTCTTTGTAGTCTATTCTATCTCGTCCCATTAGAATAAAGGTTTCAATTTACTCTTACAGAGACGTATTGGGCTCGACTGGTAGGAACCGAGATAATGTGAGAGCAGGCCGAAGAGTCTCATCAATATAAGATTGTGGAATTGAGGCAGCGTAACAATGTCATTCTGTCCTTAGATGATGGTATCTTTGGCATCGTGATCTTTGTATCCAGTTGACCTTCGGTATCCACGAAGCTGCCCCAGCTTCTTATACAAAACGCCGTCCCAGCGTGCTTTACTGCCAGACTCACGCCGCCTGTGTCAACAGCGCGTCCTCAACCATTTTTTATTGCCCTGCAGCTTCTGACCCGCACATGTCCTTCCAACTGTTTGGGGACTCGTCCCGTAGGCCTCCTCGGTGTCCCACCTTCGTCGCCTTCTCCATGCAACACGCCTTCCCTCCTGGCCGTCACTCTCACTGGCGGGGCGGGCCCTTGGTTCCCCCGGCCGCGACGGACAGCCCCGGGCGACCGCGGCCCCCAACCCAACGCGACCCGGCCCCGCGCCCTGCCAGCCCGCAGCCGCGCCTGCGCGGAGCGGCCCATGCCATTGCGGGAGAAAAAGGGGTTGTGGGTTAAACGCGCTGTTTTTCTGGATTTTATCGCTCCTCGTGACTGGAAACGAATTTATGTGCGGCGGGGCGGCGACGCGGCGCTCGCAGACCTCTTGATTTAATGAACGGCGTTTTTGCGCGCGCGGGCCAGGTGGGGGGGGGGGCTGGGCCGCGCCGCGCCGGCCCGGGCGGTAGGGGGAACTGACCCGACGAGCCCGCCCGCGTCACCTCCCGTCGCCACACGCGCGCGCGCGTTTCCGACGCCACAATCGTTCCCCTCGCCCGCCCCTCCGCTGCTCCCAACGCGCCTCCGCTTGCACCGGTTACGCGGGCCATTGAGTCGGTGGCCGCGGGCGGCGGGGAACGGTGGAGACGGCGCGGGGACTGCCCTGCGGACGGCCAGGGTGGGGGGGATGGGAAGGGACGGGCGGGGTGCCCCACAGGAAGCGTGGACGCGAGCGACGTAGACACCGGCGCAGGCGCCCGCGAGCCCGATCGCGTCCTCGCCGCTTCCTCTGCAACGTCCTCCGCACCCTCCTCCTCCCCCGTTCTCCTCGGCATCCGTCCCCCGTCCCATTCGCCGCTTTGCCCCCACCTCGTCCTGCTGGAATCCCCGTTCCCCTGCTCCGTCGTTTGCTTCTGTACTCAGGCAGTCCGTCCTCCGCTCTCAAACCTAGGAAACCGTCCTCCCCACCCACCCTTCGTTTCCCATCCCCCGTGCCCGTCCCTCGACCTTGTCCTTCGCCCCCGTCCTCCGAACATGTCCATTAACGTTCTCCGCCCCCGTCGTCCAACCCTGTCCTCGGCTCCCGCCCTCGACGAGGACACGTTCTCGACGGGGCAGGGGAGCGATGGGCTGCCTCATGCGCACCGGTCCAGCCTGTTTGCGGGAAGCTGCCAGTGGAGCAGCGCTTTATTGATTGTGGTCGTACCGCGGGCGTTATTGAATTGTGATATCCCATCGCTGCTAGGCGCATGTGATTTATCGCTGCGAGTATGGATTTTGTATTAATTTGGCTGTATAATTGTGTTTATTGCTGTGGTGACGTGAGGAAATGTACAGCGTGGGTTGGTATGTTGTGTTTTCAAGCATAACCCTCTTCTTTTCGCAGTAATCAAATACCAATGTGGAATATTGTACTATTTGGCAAGATAGACTTTTTCATAAAATAGGGGCGCAATTTATACCCTTTTCTATTTTTCCCTTACCCTTGTTAGTTATTTAAGTGAATATGTTTGCCTTGCGTTATTCAGAGAATGAGTACGGTCATTTGATTTGCAATATCACTGCGACTTATTATGACAGGAAACTAATGAATGTTGTAACTCTACCCTTATTTCTCATAAAACCATTTAAGTTACGCAAATAAAAGTACTAGGTGTATTTTCCGTGTCTAGTTGACGACTAGAAAATGGTAGTTGTGACCCACAGGGCATGTGTACACTTCGTGTATCATATTGACTACCATTTGCATGTTAATAGGCTCTTGACATCATCTGCGAACAGCTATTGCAGAATATTTCACCGAGGTGCTCTAGGAGAAACGATGCGGGCGCTACAACGCCGATTTCCTCCCAGAATGTACCTAACTGGTTGAGCTGTGTAACATTTCAGTGAAGTAATTACTATTAACGTTGTTTACGACAGTGACTGGCGAGTCTTTATGCGTCTCTCGTCGCCGTTCTTCATAGTGCGCCTTCCCTTGTTCTGTTATATGGTTCTTCTGTGGCAAAGATAGCTATTGTTAAATGCCTTTCTTCCCTCAGTGTAAAGAAGCGTCTATGAATATCCCCTTAATCCTTGTGAATTACAATTTAATCGATTTCGTAGAAATTAGTCCATGGTAACCATTCCTGCGCTTTCGTTTTTTTTTCAGAGGGGAGGCTTTATCGAAAATGGAGCAAAGACGCGTATCCAGGTCAGGTGTAAACTGTTGAGTCTTTAAAATTACAGATCACTGTTAAACGTATAATAAATATTTCGAGCGGATTATTTCAGTATTTCTTCTAACAGTGAACACGCAAGAACGTAATTAGTTTCTATCGTTTTGTATTACCACACCCGAGGTATATCCAGCATTCGTCTAATTTTGTTAGTGTTAATAAACTTAACATTAAGTGATCATGTAAGGAATTATATATAATATTGTTAGTATTTACAGACCTGAAAATGGAGGTACACTTTCCGGAACGTTTGTTCCCTTATATATTTTCTATTTTATCCTTGATCGATATCCCAATATTTGAAAAGAATTATTAAACAATATTAAGACTTAATTATTTATCAATTTAAATACTTGCTAAAATTGCATAGCTTGGTGCAGAAGCAAGGTAAGCCACAAGAGCACCAAGCTTTCCGCAATTCGGAAACAATGTCTCGATTTAGGTTGAAGTGTGTGTCACTTGGTTACCGTCCCAAATCCCCTCCATAAATATGAAGCACACGTATACGGTAACAATTGACAAACTTTCGCCAAAATTAAGATATTAACAATAACGAACGCGGGAGGCTTGCTGTGGCGTGGCTTATCTCGTTACCGCCCCAAGCCCGTCTATTCATACGTAACAACCCGCATAAGATGTGACGGAGGAGCCCACTGACTCGGGAGTCCGAGGTTACGCGGTTACATCACCGCCCGAGTGCCAAGCGTTGTAGAGTCGCCCCGGCCGAGCAGTCCCCGTCGGCGCCAGGACCCTGAACTTCCGTGGCGGCCACCGATGACGTCCGAGCCGGTGCCGCCCGGAGCAATCCAACCTGGCCACCAGGGTGAAGGTCGGGCCCCGCCGGCTCCTCCCAAACAATGATTGGTCGGTATTCTGCAGTGGCGGGTGCAGGGGAGCCCGTGTTTTCACAAATTCAAGTGTAATTCAATTGTAAATTCAATTGCATTCAATTCTGTTGTAATTTTATGGAATTTATGTGAAACAGTTATCGCGTATTGATCGAAGTTGGATCCGTGAAAGTGTACAACTATTTGTCTGGGTATATGACTATAAGTATAAGCCAAGCATGTTTAAGGGGAAATGATGCTCTCTATCAACACCTATCCTATAATGTAATGCTCCTATCCTCCTGTAGTATGAATCTTGTTCAATCGATTGAGTTTCTTCTAGGAGCCGATTGGAACACATAGCCACTTAAACATGCTTAGCTTAACAAGCGAGATCCAAACTCAAATTGACCGCCCTGAAATACTTCCTGAATCCGCCCCTATTATTCTGGCAGAATGGGCTCGTTCTCACCTGGTCCGCTTATGCCAAAATATATCATTAATATAAATTAAATTGAAATATCTTCTTATGACTTCTTTTTATAATCCCATATGCTTATATAGATGTAATAAAAGCGAATACATTTGTTTTCACATTTTTTGTCTATTGGGGGTAATCTCTGATCTGCATGAAATTTGGAAGAAAGTACCCCCATCCTCCTTTACTACCGTTTAGAGCAAATTTTAAATGTTCTCTCTTTCCGTTTTCCATAAATATCTTGAAAACCGAGTAAATCCATAAAAGTGAATTAAATGTTTCTGAAAGCCCATAAAACGTTCTACTAATTACCCCCATTCCAATAGCGCGATTTGGCTCTGAATGATTGAATGTCAAAATTGTTAATGGAAGTGTGCCGAGAGTATGCAACAGGTAACGTAATTATCTCATGAAAAAAATCAGATACATAAGGAGGAATAGGGAGTCTTTAGAAACTTGTATACAAAAAATTAAATCCAACAAGACATTTTACTAAGTTTTCCTGTAGATTCGGTATTTTCCGGCCGTACGGTTTTTTATAAAAGAGTTAGGAAAAGGAAACACAGACGTCATGAAAAAATATGCTGATAAATGAGTTGTAAGAGGAGAAGTGAGTGAATGGAAAAAGAAGTGTTCTTGCGACGACACGAAGCAGCCTTTACATTTAAAAATGAGGTACAGTGAACATCCGCGGGTATAGGTATACTGAGTTCCTGTTTAGTAGTCGCATTATGATCGGTTCCTCGGCAGCCATCAACCTATCTAAACCCGGTGACAATATTAAATACCTTATTTTTCTTATCTAATAATAAATTAAACTTAATCTTCGATGCACAGAAAGCATGCACATTCCCACCGCATTTTCAACGCATCTTTTGAATCCAAACATGGAATGTTACCAATAGAAGACGCACAATGTCTGTTTTAATTAAACGCACTTTCAATTCAGTTGCTGTGATCGCGTGGACGTCAGCAGGTGCGGGCCTGCTCTGATATTCATGTTCCGAGAATTAGTCCTAATCTGAATTATGATGTAAACGTGGTGTGAGAATTACGGGAATTCCCTCGTTAGCACTAAAAAACGCAGGAAATTCCCAGCGATACCGGTCTGTCCAAGAGGCGGGCACTGTCCTCTCCCAGCTGTCTTCCGTCTTCAGCTGCCCCTGCAAATCTTGCTCCCTGGCATGTAATTCGTGAACGTATAAACGTTCTTTCAGGTTTCATTATATGGAATGAAACTGCGTTGCAGAGTTGTGAACCCGAAAAAAAACACCAAACCAGTGGTTATTTCCTATATTCCTGTTCGGAATAATTATAGACTTTAGAGTCTATTTTCCTCTTTTTAAAATGTTAACTCTGAGGATGTTGCTGATTTCGTACATTAACAGATATGTCTCATTCACAGGCTCTCTCTCTGATTACCATAGAAGAATAAAAACACGTCACGTATTTGTCAAGTATTGAGAAATATTCACGTAAGGTAAATGTTAGCAAATGTGTCCGTTTTAAATAAATTGGGGGATGAATTGGAAAAGGTAAAAAAATATATTTTTAACCGCATGGATCTTGAACGCTTAAATCTCTTCCCCAATCTTCAAACCTTAAGAGTCAAACGACAAATAAAAGTACGAACAAAGCAAGGCAAAATTTGAAAACTGGACATTTTGGTTTCCGAGTTAACAAAAACGTATCCGTGAACGAACTACAGATTTAGTTTTTAGTACTTATTGCTAATAAAATAGTAAACCATATCCCCGACTTTACTCCAACCACAACTAGGTAAAGGAACGCCAACAAAACGTGTGCATAATGAAGCTACGCTTATTTCCAGGAACAAAACAAGAGACCATCTCAGCATTTGCTCAATGGATCACGGAAACTGGACGAAAACATGATCGAGATGGATCTTACTCTTTTATTTCGTATTATCGAAACATTTTACCTTTGAACTTATTTGAAAAATAGTTCATTCTTTTCATTCAGTGGGGGGGGGGGGACCATAGAGATGGGTAGCCCTTGTTGCCGCGGCTGGCGAGTAACGTGGGGGGAAGGAGCCCGCAGTGGCTGGGCGTGAATGAAGGTGGAGGGCTTCCCGCCTCTCCGCGCCACGCCGCTCCACGCCACTGGGTGTGTCGGGGCTGATGCTAATGTATATGGCCGGCGGATGCCCGAAATCACATCAAACCAGTTGAATACGAATGTGTTGAAATTACAGGCCGATACATGGTGCTTGCAACGGTCTCCTTCGCCAGGATCCTGTTTGTATGTATGTATCGATGAAGGTGCCAGGGTGATCTTCGATGTCCTAAATGCCTTATCTGCTGATTACTCATTCTGCAAATAAAGTAAACGAATGTAAACGTTCTGGTTAAACATGATTTCTAACGATTTCAATTCTGACCTGTCCTATTTGTCCACAGTAACCATATGACAACGAACGTAACTTTTTCTGCCTTGGAAAATGGTAGACCTGTTTCAGAAATGATTCCTCTTCGATGTCATCTGCGCAACTTTTATTGCAAAACAAATACGAGATGTTTTGTGCTTTGAGTAAGGATACCTCAGTGATCGACTTTAACTGGTTACGATAATGTATGTCGATAAAGTCCGTTAGCTGTAGGCGCACAGACTAACGGCAAGTAGTGTCTGTTATTCATTTACGACGTGGATATTTACGATGCTGTAGAATATTCTGAACGTAGTATTACACTCATATTCTTTGGCTCTTTCTTGCGAGTTAATTATTTACTGTATCCTGTGGAATAAAATAGGACGATGAAGAGATAAATATATACGGGCAAATGGTTTTCAACTGATGTTGTTATTAAGAGTACATGATACATACTTTTATCAATTGTAGCCACGAGTACCACAAAAAGGAACTCTCGTGATTCGTTGGTATTTGCGTAATATTGACGGTAACACAATCATTGTTGTTTTTAATGGAACATAATGAAAATTGCTTACTTATTACTTTAGGAAGGTTGAAGTTTTCATATTTGTGTATCCAAATTAATATTTCTGTCACGAGGTTGGATGTGTATTTGCGGTTTTCACGTCTGTAGAAAATAGAGGGCAGATCCGCTCGCAAGCACTCCGCTCGCAGACGCTCCGCTCGCAGGCACTCGGCTCGCAGGCGCTCCTCTCGCAAGCGCTCCGCTCGCAGGCACTCCGCTCGCAGACGCTCCTCTCGCAGGCACTCCGCTCGCAGACGCTCCGCTCGCAGGCACGGCTCGCAGGCGCTCTTCTTGCAAGCACTCCGCTCGCAGGCACTCCGCTCGCAGGGGCTCCGCTCGCAAGCGTTCCGCTCGCAGGCACTCCGCTCGCAGACTGTCCGCTCGCAGACGGTCCGATCGCAGGGGCTCCGCTCGCAAGCGCTCCGCTCGCAGGCACTCCGCTCGCAGACGCTTCGCTCGCAGGGGCTCCGCTCGCAGGCGCTCGCGGTTGGCGCGGCGCGGCGCGCGCAGCTTTTAGCAAAAGGAGGGTAACGAAATTGGGCGTGCGCCGAGGTCATGGCTACGCCCGTGGCGCGTGCGTAGCGCAGGTCCTCGCTTCCGCGTGGCGGGCGTGGCCGGCGGTGACAGCGAGGAGCCGGTGTGGCCCTGGCAGCGGCGGGGAGGCGACGGTGGCGGACGACAGCCCTGGGCGGCGCTGGCGCGACCGGTCGGTGGATGTGTGGGCGTCGGGAAGCGGCGTCGGGCGACCGGTGCGAGGCGGGGTGGCGCGTGGAGCGAAGTGGTGCGCTGTGGCGAGATGGTGACGGACGCTGCGGGTTAGAGGTGTGTAATCGTTCGCCGTGGCGAGGAATGCAGCGGTAAGGAGGTTTCCAGGAACGGAGTGAAGTCAATGTGGGCGGCCCCTTGAATCGGTGGCGCATAGGACGGGAATGGCAAACTGGGTGAAGCCGGAGTGATAGCGGCTGCGAGGAGTCGGTGTGATTTTCTCGCAGCGGTGGGGAGGCGTCTGATGCAGAAACCCGGGGGCGGGGTCAATGGACGCCGTGGGCGGCAATGAAACGCCCAGCCGCGAATATGGGTGCGGCCAGGCGGACGATGTGGCTGTGAGTGCGTTTGGGCAGCTGGGTGGGGCGGCGTGTCGGCAAGTGGCCTGACTGCGGGAACCGGGGGTGGCGTCTAGCAGCAGGGAGACGACGGTGACGTGAAGGCGCCGGCGAGGACGGGCCAATGGACGCGGGCCAACGCTATTGCGATCAGTTTCGTATGGTCATGACAAAGAGCAGAGGTGGGAGGTTGGGCAGGGCGGGAGAGGTGAAGGCGCTAGCTGTAGAAGGAATGTTTGACTCCTGCAGCGGCGGAATGGTGACAGTGGAGTGGCCCAGGGCATTGCGGGGCTATTGAGCCGTGGGCGGCGTGATGGCAGATACACAACAAGGGGGAAGCCTCGAGGGAGGCGACGACAAACGGAATGAGCGGCCAATGTAGTACGAAAAAGGGCCGTGGGGTGGAAAAATAGTTAGAGGGACAGAGTGCGTGCAGTGGTGAGATTGGGACAAGCTTTTAGGGCAGCGGGGACAGCGGCGGGCGTTTCAAGAGCGGGATGAGGAGCGATATAGGAAAGCGACAAGAACGTGAAAGATTTAGAAAATGGTGATGGCGAGAAGGTCAGATTTTAATGGTGGAAGACGTAGGTGGACGGAACCTATAGCGGGACAGGCGAAATCGATAGCGACTTGAGGGTGAGTTTAGTGTCTCTGGTAACGGTGGCAGTCGAACGGCAGTGGCGTTATTATAGTTTTTTTTATGAATATTTTACAATCAAAAATTTAAATAGCAAGTTGAAATAAAATTCACGGAGCGAAGCCAAACATGATGTAGTTAAGACATCAGCTTCAATAATCGATGTAACACATCGAAGTTTGCTACAAAATTTTGGAAGCATCGCATCCTTACCTTCTATTTTTACTATACTGGTCGATTGACATTAGGTCATTGTTACACTCTGGCTTATAAAATAAATGTTTTTTAACAGTGTAAAGCACATTTCTGAGGCCACGAGCCCCACTAAAAGGAACGTTCGCGAATTAATGAAAAATAGTCGTTTTATAAGGCAGGAAGGTTGTAACAAAGACATCATAGCTGGTCCTGGGTGACCGAGATCGTTAAAGCAAGTAGTGCCGTAGCGATCTCGGACGGAAAGGATCGCGGCTTCGAGTCCCTTCTCGCGGCATAAGTGTATTTGTGTTCGTTCTTTCACCCCCTATCACCACTATATCATGCCATCTTCACAGTTACCATACCGTTAAATACAATATTTGGTCGGTAATGACCTACATGTTGATGCGAACTTCAGAAGAAAAGAAATGACCTAATGTCGTCGGCCACTACAGAAAATGCAAGTTTAGTTTGTTGTAGGCGGAACGGTGATAGTGGTGCGGCGGCGCGGCGCTGCTCGCGGCGTTTGGCGCGGCGGCGGCGGCGGCTCTCCTACTCGCGCCGCCCCGGTATCCCAGTGAGGTCGAGTGAATGTCCCCGCGCATCGTTGGATATGTGCGGGTGTAACGGACCTCGCCCCGCGCTGGGTGCGGGGCGGGGCCGGCGGGGCGACGGGCGGGCGCCGGCGCGCGGAGGTGCCGCCTCGTCGGCCGGTGAGGGGGGCGGGACGCGCGCGGCGCGGCGGGACCGTGGGCGTGGTGGTGGGACGGCGACGGGGACGGCGGCGCGGACGCAGCTGAGAAACGAGGAGGGCACCACGTGGGAGCGGAGGCATAGCTGCGGTTGAGCTGTTCGGCTCAGGAATAGTGGCAACTTTTATACGCGCACGTTTGCTTGAGACACGGAATTTCTTCTTCCACTCCTTTACTAATAGCCGGTGAATTAAGGTGAGCGTTGTTGACAAAATCTGATGATCAGAAATGTTCGCTCCAATGTAACAAACTCTTTTCCGTCGAAAAATGATCCTCAGATTTGATATAATACTCATATCGTCGAAATAACCCACACTCCCAACGCTCCCAATCCTCTCTCATCTAAGAAAATGAAAAATGTGCGCGGATAATAGGAAAGCGTCTCTTCGTGGCAAATGAAACAAACATCATTTGGCTTTGTAGACATCGTCAAAAACTAATTTGCTATAATTTTTTTTTCTGTGCAGTTAATAGAATAAGATAGGTTACTTTTCTTTTAATATCACATTACATGACAGAACGAGATGAATAGTTATTGTTTCTTATATCTCAAATGTGAAATTTGATTACTGTGACGAAGAAGCGTTACAAGATATCTGCGCTAGACGACCTCTCTTTGAAGTTGATATTGACTCTAGTTAAGGTCATGGATGATCCCGAAGCTATTCTAGTAGTATAATGAATAGACGTTGAAGGGCAGAGCAGTCTTGGTGGTATTCGTAAGAAAGAGGGGGTGGAGGTGGAATAGGTGCAGAAATCTGGACGGGATGGGGGGGGAGGCAGCAACAACGGCGGCGGTCGAGGCGCCGTTAGAGCCGAAGATGGAAGCATCGATAGTGACGGTGACATCAGCACAATAACCAGTCCAGCAGTTCAGGTGGGCGGGAATGCCATTGCGTTCTGATTGACATTGTCTTCGAAGTATACCTACGATATCCTTTAAAGATGCGCATTGCTCTGAAGGAAATAATGTTTTTCTTGTACGTGTTCCAAACGAAATTGGCTGCGGTATTGTTGGTCGAGTCATTTCCTCGTTATAAATCCTCACAAGGTCCGAGACGGACTCCTCGTCTCCATAATTTCTTATGTTAAATGATGGGGCAATCCTGTGCTAAATGATATATCTGTACATATTGTACATGCTGGTCTTCCAATATCTTTGTTTTCAATTTTGATTATTCACATTTTAAGAAAAGAGTTGTTTTTATATATATATATATATATATATATATATATATATATATATATATATAAATTTCATTGTTCACTAATTTTGTAACGTATATTGTTGTTTTTCTTTAAATATAAAAGTGCGTGTGTATGTCCCCATGGACCCAGTTGACCCAATCCCCCCACCCATGTAATAAATAAAATAAATTGAAAAAAGTATGACCTAATAATAAGTGCTGTTTAATTGATCATTTTAAAATTGACTAATTTATATAGCTATTTATGTATTTATATAGTTCAAAAATATAATTTTTATTCTCTTTTTTTATTCCGATGTTCGTTTGTTACCTTTAGCATCGTGAGAGGAAACTTTTCCTTCCTTGTCATGTAGGTTATAGATTATTTTCTACCCCTAAAAGCAATGCAATAATGCGAATAATACAAAAAAAATGTTCACCTCTGTGAGCGGGGCGCTGTGGGTGGCGGTGCTGAGCGCCCACGGCGTATTCCGTCGGATGTGGGAGGTGGAGGTGGCGGGCACGTGCCCGGCACGTTCCTGAGCCACGTCCCCGCGCCGCGTGCCACTCCACGCCACGCGCAGCGCCACGTGCCACGTGGCGCGTGCGGCTGCTTCAGCCAGCAGCAATTCACGCTGCCTTTCACTGCTCTTCGTCGACGGCAGCCCGGATTCGGATTCCATGGGGTGCTGTTAGCATGATTTCCTCCGATTTCGTTCTTGGCTTGTCCGTTTTCTTGTGAACTAATTTAATTTTTTTTTTAAGTTCACAGTCGTAGCGTGCGAAAGGTTTATTCTCATTCACTTCTCAGTTAGAGGCAATGTGTGCCAATATTTTAATAATATAATGACGTCCTAGTTCCTTGAGGTCAATTCTAAAGGGGACAAATATTTCAAATGATATCAAAAACAAGGTTTTGATGTTGACGCAGACGAAGTTGCAATTTCCATTTGAGAAATGCGCTTAAGATTCAAGTAAGCAAAAATAGTTTTGTGTCGAAGGAGTTAAAAAATAATGTAATAATTATTAGAAATATTATTTTTACATTTACCCCATGACCATTCCAGTTCAGATATCTCTGTGCGGCTTCCTGGTTGGCGGTATTGCAAAATACCTTGTTACGTACTAGCTGCATTTTACTGGTGGTCCTTTTCGTGGAATGCCAAGAAACAATGGTAGGATTCGTTTTGTTACAATATTTTGTAACTTATCAGTCCTGTTGTAAATGTTTTCAATAGCTCTGTACTTCTTTCAACCTATAGCCGTTTGATGTAATATTGTGTATCAGTGTTCATTTAATTAGTATTTTTCTTGTGCATTTCAGGAATCGTGTAAACACACTATAGGAACTTCAGCGTGAAAAATTAAAATGATACGTTAATGTGAAAACTTAATATATTTCCTGCAGTGATTGTATCTTTTCAACTGTCTCCAATGTTTAGTTTTTAGTTTGAGAAAAGTAATTCTTTATACCCTCAAGGTGCTCATACATATCATATTATTTATCTCATTCCTAATTGTGCAAAAATCTCCATTGTTCTTTGTTTCCTTTTGTGTGACTTAGCCAACCGGAACCGATTCGATAGCCACCTACTTTGTCAATCAGTTTGCGAATGTTTTACATTGAACTTAAGGTCCCATTCCTGTATTTTTAATGAAGACATCGGTATGGAAACGAAATTCTACAGGAAGGTCATTTCTTAAACCGTCTGACGTAGTCGGCATGTGCCCTTGAAAATTGAATTCCGAGTCTGAACAAGGGTGATATTGTGTTAGTCAAGCACGATTACCTCAAATAGCTGTATTATCTTCCATTTCTAACTGCAGAAAAAACAGGCCCAGTTGGGGTAAATGTAAACGCTAAATATGGATCTAAAACACATTCGATATTGTTTTTACAATTTGATGTCAATCAAGAGTCAGGATTTAAAATGTCAATGAAATATTTGTTATTGAGAAACATTGTCTGCATTTTGAAAATTATATTAGAACCAGAGTATTGACTTTTTATTTGTCCTCATATTGTATCCACTTCGATGTGTAATATCGCTTTAGTTACGCTATAAAACAAATATTATTTATTGTATTACAGCTTATGTAATTTCTGTTTGCAAGAAAAGTAAAGATAATATCCCACTCCAGGGGAACAAAAAGCTCTTTGTCACTTGCACGCAGTCAACACATCATACACATAGATTTTTTCTAGTAATTACCTTTTTCCTTCACAAAACAAGAAACTACACTTTTTTAAATCACATGTTTCATCAGTAATAAGTAGCAGCTAGTAGTAGGCCTCATGCACATGCATTAGAATAGCAATTAGAATCATTGCTCTTCTCTGTTGCAGACAGTTTGAATTAGTAGTTGAAAACAATTTGTGAAGAAAAAGTGAAGTTGTACCCGCGTGTAAATTAACGATTTCTCGTGTGTTCTTTGTTAAAATTGTCGTTAACAATTCGTTGTGCTAAGATAATATATTTTGCTTAAATATTTTCATATATACATTCAATACTCTTCAGAACTTTTGGTGGTGCAGTTGAATTCATAATTACTGTAAGATACAACCATTTTAATAACACCAAAAATTAATATTTGTATACCAGTGGTTCTGTTTATGTATTCGGAACGGTAATCTCGTTCAAGATTCTTTCTAAAGCATTCCATTTCATTTTATATGAAACACACATAGATGCAATTTGAGAAAGCTGATTTGTTCGATATTTACTGAAAGTAAATTATCACTCGAAAATTAAAATCTGATATCTAGACACAAAATTACATCTTGGCAATTGTAGTGGGAGTAGTACATTTGTAATTAAAGCTACAACATTGACAGAAATGAAGATATAATGGTTCAATTGGGCAATGAAACAGAAAATTTTCTAATAGCAACGTGGTAATAATAGATCGAAGACTCGTATTGTTTCAGTGCACAGCTGCTCTCCATTTCATGAGGCAGTCCGTGCACCATGTGAGTCCCGGCTTGCGAGAGGAGCAGCAGCGGTTGGTGCAGGGGCGGGCGCGGGGACCAAGACCGGGACAGGGACAGGGGAGACGTCGGGGACGGGGACGGCGGGGGCAGCAGCGGCAGCGGCGTCTGCAAAGAGAAACATGACGGCGAGGGCGGCACTCATGAAACCTAGCGGCGGGGAAACACAAAGAATCCCACAGTTCGCACTCGAACAAACACTCCCACGAGCCCGTGCGTGAACAAAAGCCGGCCACGAGCACCGGACGGTCCGAAGTCCGGGGTCGCTCCGGACGAGCGGAGATGCTGGCTCACGGCGCGCGATCGCGCCACGTGCGACGGGAAGCTCATCGCGCCTGCGGCCAGTGGGGGGTTGATATGTATTGCATAACCGGACTACACACATGCTTACATCCCCACTTAACAGGCGTTTCTAGGAATGTTTTAAGCAAAATTTTAATGTTTCATAAGTGTGTAGAAAACGACTATTTGCATCAACGACACAATACACTTGTAATCACATTTTAAATAATAGATTATGTATTTTTTTAAAATATTGAATGGAGTAATTCCGTATTTTGTCTTGTTTTATTTTCAAATAAAGTAAAGATCTGAGGAAGAGAAGCACATATAATCCAAAGCGTTCGACTAGTACAAGATGTTCGTAATTTTGTACAGAGCTACATGGTCGCTTTCCTGACTCTTCTAAATACTTGTACACTTTTGCTTATATTGTCCCTGAATAACCATTTTCACAGCTCCGCTGCCATTTCAAGGCGCAATTTAATGGCTTTTATTTCTTTTACTATTCAGGATGTACTTACACAACAGCCTGTACGTTTCCAGCTGTCGGGAACATTTATTTCCCTAGACGATTCTTGATAGCTGAACATCTCTCGGCGCCTCCCACGCCGTTTCTTCAAGTATCATCCGAGAAATTAATTGCTCTGTGTGAAGGGAAACGCGTCAAAAATACTCCATGCGACGCCGCGCGATAGTACGTTACAGCCTTACCATCCGGAATTATAGCTGTCAATAAAAGCAAAAGACAGCTGGTCCTTCAAAGAAGCCAGTTCCTTTCTGGGGTGCCGGCCGTCTTGTTCTTTTCGCCTCCCGCGGCTCTGAGGGTCTTCTCATTTCCTGGGAATTGTATACAAGCGCGATATGAAGCCTAAAACGTTTGCCGCATATGCTCGAGAGAAGCGCGCGCTCATGTCGGGCGACCGGAGTGAGTGGGGGTATGCCTGCCTCGTCGGTAGCGCTCCCGCGTGGGAGTTGTTTTATTTATTGTTACCCCATGCACATGTGAGGTTTCTTTCCAATATATGGTCACGATTCTCTGAACTTAATTTGTCACTATAGAGGCAATAAGGCAGGAATATTTAATGTAAATTGATCATTGTTTCGAAAACTGGTAGAGAACATTCAAACGATCTCGCTAGCTGTAAGAGATGAAACAATCGTGTCATTGTGAGCAGGAATAATATACAAATGGAAAATTTTTTTAGATTTTATGAACGAAAGTATTTATGGCTGCAAAATATAAAGCTTCCCAATCATTGTAAAAATGCTTTGTAGGTTTCTTTCCTAAAAGGGTTTTCCATTGTAAGGTTTTCAAAAAGGATATGAAAACACAAAAAGGTTAATTAAGGTACCATTTTTTACGTATTTTCATATTTCATCCCCCATTATTTTCACTTTTAGAATATAGATTTATTAATGTTCTACGAATTCTTAAAATAAATTCTACACTGTAAAATCCGTGCAAAACTCGAATGAAACCAAAACGAGATTGAATATTCCTATCTTATACGCCCCAACAAAATCCGTTGTCTGCCCCCCTGGTGCTGAGATTCCTGTACTATTCTTTGAAAAAGTGCTACCGCAGTGCTAAAAGAGGGCGCTGGAAGGAACCGAATTATAGGAGTTCCGGTTCCTGCGTGCTCGTACCTGAGTTTGACCTGAGTACTAGACGTTTTAATAAGAATTCTTCTGATCTGAAAAGGGAAGTATGCAAAATAAACCGTATTAATCCTTTATAAAATGTAAAATTAGCTGCTACATTTTAATTATCTCCATCCATTGATACATCCTTCCTCTTTTACATTCTAGTATGAAACAAATCGAGATTTCAAATAGTTTTCCTTTGCTGAAAGCGTTAAAACTGCTCTGTTACTTTGCATATTAATTCTTCGTCCTACTTAATTTTTTTTTATTCACACATTATTCTTAACTGTCCTCAGGATTTGTCGCGTTGGATCCAGCTCATTCGGTTTATTTATTAATACATCTCTACTTGTTTAACCCTCACAATTTCTCCGTCTCTAGTAATGTGAATCTGTCAGACGCGAGTAGGATAGTCCAGACCTGAATGTATTGAATTCCGAACTATCGAAACAAAAACAGTGAACCTTCCCGCCACCACTAGGCCGAATAACACTGACGCTCACAGCGACTTCGTATTACGCCGGACGTAAAATGCATTTTACATAGGGGCGGGCCGGGAGTGCGGTCGTATGGACGCGTGTCCTCTGCGGCAGGAGAGATCTCCTTGGCGGGGCCCCGCGGGTTGGCGAAATTTCGCGCCATATTCCCAGGCGCCCCTGCATGAAAGTCAAGGAGGCGAGTGTATAAATTGTGCATGAGCCCATCCGCGCATTCGCCCACCCCAAGGGCGGCCCGCTGTGGCCTCGCAGACGCCCTTCGCCACGTGAGACCGCGCCGTCCGCCCCGCTGCCCTGGCGCTCCGGGATGAGATCACCGAGACGGTTGTTGATTAAGCAGGCCGCGCTCCGCGACCGGGTGCGCTCCGATCCCCTCGATCCAGACGACTCCGTACGTTCGAATGATTTGCTAATCGGAGGCGACTCGCACACTACTTCGCTCTGGCCCGTCCCGCCGCGAACGGGAAAGTAAGCACGGCGCACACCGCGTCCCGATCCGCTCCGATTTTTTCAGACCCGATTGAAGGCGACCCGCACACCACTTCGCCACTTCGCTCTGATGTGTCCCGGCGCGAACGGGATTGTAAGCGCTGCGCACATTGCGTTCGTATCCGCTCCGATTTTCTCAGACCTGACCATCCGTTTGAATGCTTGCTAATTGAAGGCGATACGCACACCACTTTGTAAACGTCATTCCCGACGCGAACGAGGATGTAAGCACGGCGCACATTGCGTCTGGATCCGCTCCGATTTTCTCAGACTTCACCATGCGATTGAATACTGCCTAATCAAAGGCGATTGGCACACCAATTCGCTCTGGTCCATACCGGCGGGAACGGGAATGTAAGCACGGCGCACACCGCGTCCGGTTCCACTCCAGTCAGCTCCGATCGGCTCAAATGGCGTTCGGCAATTGAATGCTGGCTAATCAAAGGCGACTCGCACACCCATTCGCCTTGATCCGTCCCGGCGAGTCCAGCAATGTAAGTACGGCGCACTCTGCGACCGTATTCTCTCCTATCCTTTCGGATCAGACCATGGAATTAAATGCTTACTAATCAAAGGCGACTCGCACACCACCTAGCTCTGGTCCATCCCTGGGATGGTCTTCTTAATAATTATGAATTCTTCATGATAATTACGAATTCCACATAATTATCAGTTCTTCATAATAATTCTCAAGACACGATAATTCTTATTGACAAATATTGTCGCGAGACGTTCTAAAGTGCTTACAATATTTACAGTCGATTCGATTCTAAATGTTACTTTTTGTCACACCGTTCTGAAAATATTGTTCAGTATTCTGGGGTTAAAATTGCAATCATCGCCACGTTCAAAGTTAAACGAAAAATACCATATTGAGTATTATCTTACTAAAATAAGTATTTAACGCTCGATCAGAAGAATTGTGCGCGATTTGGACATTGTTACAGCTACTGTAAAGAAATATTTCGCCTAATAATTGACTTTCGATTGCCGCACGTCTTGATATCTGTTGTAATACTATTAGTGATGGATCATCGAGTTTGTTTCTGAGACTAGTTATACTAAATTTTCTATAGAATTATTTCATATCAGGCGGTCGAATGTGTAATTTTAAAATATTTTTCGTTATTAAAATTACCTTTTTAAAAAATTGTATGTCCTCGGCTGTAACAATATCAGACTAATTAATGCCCCATATATTAATATAATAGCCCCTCCGATGACTTTCTGCGGTGGGATTCCGGGTTCGATTCCCGTTCGGGATAAATATAGAACTGTAGCTTTCTAATACAATCGTCTCCATTTATCTAGCTGTGTGAGGAAAGAAACGCTCAAGCAGGCAAAGTATGGTAGATACGATGGTGGGAATAATATGTCATCTCGCCACATGACTCCCTTACTCCGAGACGTGGATAGTTAATAAAAACAGGTCCTAAGCCTGGCGACACCGCTTGCCGACAAAAGCCGAACTAATCCGACCCTAAAATGCCAAATACATAGATACATATTCATGTATTACAATATTACACTATCATAGTTTATAAGAGTACTCGCCTAAAATGTATCTAGCATTGTGAAATGGAGTCACACTACACTAGAACGCTTGAAACAAAATTAGGCATGACGTCATGAAGCAAATTTTGAAAGCGTTGTTTTGTTTACTGTGGTTGCTATTCATCTATTCTAATAGCGTAATGTATGCGCCTCTATTTTTTGTTTTCCTTATCCAATGCCACCAGTCAGGATGTTAGCGAGTCATGTGCTATGAAAATGTAATGCCTGATACCACTGGATACGAAATGAACAGATCCATATCGTTTTGACTTTGAACCCTGAAATCCTATTTGCTGTCAAATAGGTTTGACGAAACGAATCAAAGAATTCATCAATCTGCGACGAATATGAAGTCACCAGGTGTATCACAAATTCTTCTTCATGTAAATGTAATGTACACGTGTAAGAAGGCCTCCTGTATAGCAAAATAAAAAAAAAAGTTTCGATATCATGCATGATACACTATAGTACACTATATTAAATATAATTGAAAATATTCTATAAAATTGTAATAGTGAATATAATTTTTAATATATCTATAGTTATTATGATTTTAATTATAAAACTTATTTATTTTATAAAATTATTCATATTAATTTTTTCGTAGTACCTAAGTGACACGTATATAACCTTTTCGTTCACATTATGTTTATAACCTATGATCAGTACTGGTTTACGACTATCGTGTACGAACTGTACATCGTTGCGTGATTGTCGATTTATATGATACAAATTACCGTAGTTTCGAGCGAAAGCCAGTTTTATTTTAAAGCCTTTCACAAGTTGATCTGGTAAGACCTGTCTGTAAAAAGAGTTGCAGCGTCTGCAGACGAAAAAAATCTTCCCCGAGAACGTGAGACTAGAGGTCGCAGGCCATGTACAGAAATGTTTCCCGTTGCGACTCCTGAACAAAAAGAAATGGAGAAAACAAATACGACATTGAATTGAATTGGGATCGAATGATGTGTTTTCGAGGGAACTAAAACCTGTTCAGTACCCTCCGAATTTAGTCCATATCGAATTACTTGGCGACGTGGTTAGGGGTTACAGCGCCCCCACCCCTCTGGAAGCACCCTTTAGGGGTTGAGTGCGTGATAGTTCACACGATTGCCACCGGCGCGACCATCGCAACAAGCGAGAAAAGTTCGCGCTTCTCACCAGAGAGCGCGGGCCAACTTCCGAGTTTTCGAAGATGCACCTGGTGACAAGCATCGACGGCCTCCGTGCGTGTATCATTTACAAGAAGGATCTTCTGGGAATAAACGGATACATGTTATGGCTTCGTGAAGCTATGGTTGATATTATAAAAACAGTTGTATTCCTTAGTATTGGTGGAGAGATTTGAAAAAAAAAGTGTGGAGGGAATAATGACTGTTAAATTTATTTCGTAATTTATCCTGAACCTGATTGATCATTATAAATTATATTACATTGTGGGAATTATAGACGACACAAATATTGTATAAATTTTCTTTTACTCGCCATTGACGCCAGCGTCTCTTCGACTGAAGGTAAAATCTCTGCTATTGATTTTATTTAATAAATGGATATTGATAATAATCAAACGGAAAATGTGAATGCATAGAATTTTTCATGGCAAAAATGAATATAATATACAAACAGTAATCTCCGATGTAATTACCGATGTGGAGCGTAACAGTCAAACAATATTTACCTTAGCGGCTAAGATATTGACACAAGTGACATATATCAGCAAAACTGCTTATTTGCAGAAGACTATTTCAAACGTTTCAATTAAACAATTATATTAATATAGAACGAATATAGTGAATATATTAACGAAATATAGTAAAAGATTGGTAATTTGAATAACTCGATGAATTGAAAGATTGGTAATGTGAATGATTTTTGGATTTAAGTGTTCCACATTCCTGCTCATGTAGTCACTTGGAAAATTTTCATTCATTGACTCCAGACCACGACTTAGTGTAAAATGATAATAATAATAATAATAATAATAATAATAATAATAAATAAAGTTGACAGTTGTCTGAAAAAAAGCTTTGAAACCTCCAATTATATATATATATATATATATATATATATATATATATATATATACATACATACATACATACATACATACATACATACACACGCTCTTTTTAATGGGAGTTTCACTTCGTCCCCATTAATGAAGATAAAACATGTGCAATGTAGAATCGGTGACCGTTTCTAAAAACGTGTTTATATTTGTAAAAATATTTTTTACAAATATAAAAATTTTTTCAGAAATGATAATGTACAAAAATACGTAAATCTAATAAACATTTTTTTAATTTCATTTCAAATTCGTTGTATAATTGCCCTAATTTATAAGCAATTAGTTGTATAATGATATTGTTTGCTGTATGTTGTAGAAAAACTGAATAGAGGTTGATGAAGCAAAGTATTCTTTTAAAAGGGACAGATACAAGAAAAGTGTTGGAAATTCCTGGCATAATCTATTTTGCCTCTTTTTTATTATAACTCATGAATTGCGAACATTGCTGCGCATCGAACACTTGGCTTAGGTGACCGGAATACCGTTTTATTTCATACACAGGCAATTCTTTAAATCCTTCCACGAGACCTAGCGAATTCCAATGGCTTCAAACTGCTGAGTTTGCTTTCAAAAATACAACAACGTCGGCATCAGTGTGGCTCGCAATAATTTGTCGGTGTTCGATTTCCAACGACGCTTGACGCGTTTTACAGACATCGACAAAGGTGAACACATTTATCATTGCGTTTCATTCAGATAGGGATCCATATACGGAGGGCAACGGAAATAGGTTGGCAGCTTCAAGGATAGTAATCCGTGGGAGGAAAAAAAAACTAATGAAAAATGTAAGCTGTAATTCATCACCGTTTGTTCGATTTATCGAGTTGGAAAACGTAACTTTTATAGATGAACGAGTGAATGCACCAACACAAGAATGTGCATCAGTCACATAAAGCACTTCTGAGATATGACATTGCTTGTCAGTATTTCGAGCATTTTATTACTGACTGCACCTTTTTAATGTTGAGTGGAACGGACAAGTCTTGACGTAAGTAGGTAATACTTGCGCACTAATACAATACTGTAAAACACACGATCATATTTCATTTTTATAATGCACCATATTGTAATTTTTTGTTGTCAACATTGAAGTTTAATTAGCCTGTAATATCCTATATTTAAATTTTATTACAATTTAGGTGTACTTATGATCAAACATTAGTGCTCATATTCTTTCTTCTTTTGCAGGTATGTTGCGGTTCGAACATAGAATGTTTTTCTAATATTCCAGTCTACTGGCAGTGGTAAGTATGCAATCGCACTGCATTTAATTTTCTTTGTTTTTGAGGAGAAACATTCATATGTGCAGTTCGAAAGCTATTCGTAAGCATCATTTGTGCACTACTTCTTTACGGGTATTACAGAAAGCGATTGAAAAATGCGTCGCCTAACGTGGATGCCACATTCTATTTAATATTTGGCAGTCCAGCTTCATGAGTCAATAACGAGGCGTGAAACGTTAAAAAAAATTCAGCCGCAAAATAGAGCTTTCAAAGAATGCCCATATCCGTTCAGGTTTCATGTTTGTTGTCAGTCCATCAAAAGCAGAAAGAAAGACATTAGAGTAACAATAGCCTCCAGTATCTCCGAGCGCAAACAAGTCTCTGCCTTTGAATTTGCTTGTGTTCTGCTCCAGCTTGTAAGTTCTTCCGCCGCGGAGTTGCTTGTTTTGGGTAACGCAACCGTCCGAGACCGCAGCTGCTAAGGCAGCCGACAAGCCAGCGTGGCTTGCTTTACGACGATGCCGTGTCGTGCCACACAGTTCGTGCCGAATTACCGAAGGCGTGTAAGGCCACCGCCGCGGCGGAAAACCTACTTTATAGATTGCATAATTATGATCAATGCTATTATCGATATTTATTATGCGCGACGCGGAGATTTCTCGTTTTCTCCTCACAGCGCCCGCCCGCGCCTGCGCAACACACAGCACGGCCCTGCCGCCCTGATTAGACTGTGAGCGAGGACAAGGCGCAGCTGTTGGGTTGGGAGGCAGTGGGCGCGGGTGGGTGCTCCAGTTCAGTGTTGCGATCCCGTAAACAATATTTATAAACGAGGAAATGAAGTATCTTTCACGTCGTGTGTAATATTGTTTTATTTTATTTTATTACATTTGCTGTAGTAAAATACAAAATTAGAATATAGACATGTTACGTCAAGACCTGCATCGCCGACAGGGCCACCCACCAGAGTAGATAAACTTTTTAATCACCCGTAAGTGATAAAAGGCATTTTATATACATATTGTTAACAATTAAGAAGAGCCTTTAACCTCTAGAATTATGTATTTGGCTTTTGGGTTCGATTGTCCGCCTTTGTCGGCTAGCTACCGGTGACCTCCATGCCTGGCACTAGTTTAATTCCCATGCTTGGGGGAGATTCATGTGTACACCTTCATCGTAACTAGCTAACTCCGCCTGCCTGCGCTTTTCGTCGTCTCAGAGTGACAGAAACTGATATGATTTTAAAGGTAAGCTGTAACTTTATTTTTGCCTCGACCGGAGCTCGAACTGACACAACGAAACGCTAGTACGCTGCCCATGAGCCATCCTAGAGGCATTAACCTCACGAATAATGATCACATGAAAATGTGAAAACCTGTATTATGATCACTTCGAATCACATTTTATTATGACTCGGAGTCAATATGCATTGCTTTTCATTTGAAGCGCTCAGAATAATAACGGCAGATCCCATTCGAAATTTGTTTCGAGGAATATTACTTCTCCTGTTTTCGTTCACGTTCACTTTCACTACTAACACAACATTTTTGAAGATGGAATTTGAGGGTTTTTCCTTATCCCAGTTTATTTTATATTTCAACATATGATAGGTACATGGCAGGAGTTTACTATCATACTTCTATGTGCATATGCGACGTCGGTTGGGATCTGCCGGATCTGCCTTATTTGTTAACCGGTTGTCTATTGAGAAGTTAGTTTTCAATTGCGAACCCCATCGCTCGCCTCTGTGCCGGCCCTTGCGGTGGCGCCAGCCGCAGTTCCCGCGAGCGCCGCCGCCGCCCGGCGACCACACCCGCGTCCTGAGTCACGACGCTGTCACTTCAACGCGCCGCCGCCACCCGCCCACTGCTTGTCACCGGCCCCGCCGGGCGTTGCTCGCCGCTCGCCCCACGCCACAAGCCACGCGCCGCGCGCCGCTATGTGCACATTCGGCGGCGGTCACACTGGAGCTGATTTAGGCAGAAATTTCGTTTTTTTAAAGAAATTTTATTGATCGTTTGATTGATGATGGGCGCGGCTACTACTAAGATGATTAGTCCCGTGAGTGTAGTGGGTGTTTTCATCACGTGAGACAGCAGTGATCTTGCCCCGCTCGCTGGCGAGATCCGGCGCGGACCTACGTCCGGTGGGGATTTTCCCCAACCAGGTATCTCCCACAAACGGGACTCTGCCCCAGCTGGGAAAAGCTAAGCCCCTGGCCGGACTCCCGAAAAGTGGGATAGTGTAGTGCATGTATGTGTGTAAGAAAGGGGTGAGGATAAGAGAATGAAGAGGAAGGGACGATCGCACACAGTCCGTGTCCCGTTTATTAGGGCACTGCTCTGGGATTAGCATGGTGTTGATTGGAGAAACCACGGAAAACTACCGATCAGACCAGCTAGCGGCTAGAATTCTCTTCGAGTCAGCGGACGAACTAGGTAGTAGCGAACATGCAGTACGTGTAGGGACCTCACCGCGTCCTCTCGCATCGCGCTACGTCGACCTGAGGCAACTTTGACCCCTTCAGATAACCACGAGCGCTCGGACATTCAATATCATTTTTGTTAATGGATCTTATTATTTTTACCTAGTTTTATTAGTTGAAATTGATTCATAAATTAATAAACACGGACCTGTCAGAATAAATTTCACGTCACACGAACGTAAATGTTAGATATTACTGAACCACCTTTAAAAGAATCGATGTATTTGAGACATTTTGCTCTGTGTGCGGCACCATTGCCTGTATCAAGTTTGAGCTTCTGCACGTGCGCAATTCAAGTTGCATTATTAACATCGATGTTCAGTTTTGAACTTCGACGTATTCAAAATGTTTCGTTGTCGTCGCATCCATAACTCGAAGGTACCCGTGACCGTAGCCCTCTTGAATTTTTCTCCATATTGAGTCGGGATGACACGAGCTGGCGCGTGAATTTCGAAGGCACTCCGGAGGGGGCGGTGCCCGTCTGCCGGCGGCGGGCGGTGGCGGCCAGGTGGCGAGGGAGGTGGCGGGGAGGAGGCGGGCGCTCCGCAGGCGGTTCTCCTTGGGCATTGCTCGAACGCTTCTTGGAAGAAAGGTCAGGAATGTCTCCTTTGTACTCCGTATCTCGGGGTCCATATATTACATTCCTCAACGTTCACGCCTGTCTGGTAACGAAAACCGACTATGTCGACCGACGCTCGGCCCATTTGGGGGTTTTGCGAAATACGTTTTCCTCAGCTCCACTTGAATATCCTGTTTGGCAAAGCGTTATTGTTGCCGCTCTTGGCGACGGCCACGGCACGGCTGAACCTTCAACTCTCGTCGAAATGTGCCATACATTCTTCGCTGCATTAGCCGGAGATCGATGAGGGACGCGTTTCATCTCTCGAAGATCACGAATTTCTCTGCCTCCGACCTTATGTAATGCTGCACTCGCGGCCTCCAAAAAGACAGCTCACAGTCCCATCCCGGTCCTTGAAGTCAGATTGCACTGTGCAGCGCAGCGTGGCCTCGCGTGGCAGAGCTCACGGGCACGTCGGCGCGGCCCATCCGCCGTCAAAACAAAGCCGCGCGGAGGGGCCGGAGGCGGGGCGCCTTCCTCCGTGCCTCCGCTCTGGACCCGGGACACGCCCACTTCGCGACTGCTTTTTGGACGCCGTCGCCGCTCTCCTACCGCTCCTTTTTTAACCTCCGCAAATCCACCACCACCGCTGTCACCACTGCCATGCTACCGTCGTCGCCATTACCATCAATCCCGACCCTGCCACTGCCGTCGCCACCCTAATACTACTGCTACTACACCCAAGAGCTTAATCACGACATATTCCACCAAAACCAGTACCTCCACTGCCGTCTCCGGCCGTATCGATACACACTCCACCATTATCTGCTATCAAAACCACCACCAGCATGTCTCATCTATTAACACTTATCATATCCCTACTACAATCTCCGGCAATGTCAGTATCATCGCACCCATCTGCAGTACGTATCATCCATCCAGTACCTACTCTTCCGACCTCGCTATCTCGTCCGCTAGTGCCGCGCCGATGCATCTATTACATTTGTCGTTGCCCCAACTCCATCTCCGCCGTATTAGCCGCCGCCACCGCCACCGCTGCCGCCCGGCAGTCCCCACCCATGCGCTGTGCCGTCGGTAATGTGACGTTCGGAACGGTTAGTCACGCTGTCACGCGGCACACCCGCGCCCGGAATGCGGTTCACCTTGCCGCGATGCCCTCTGACCCCGTGCCTCCCGCGGCGGCCGCGGCGTCTGGACGCGAGGAACCGCCGTGGCGGCGGCGGCGGTGTTGGCGACGCTGTCTGCAGCGACCACTACGCACGCGGAGGCGGCTGATGAGACACCTCCGCCGATTAGGAGCTGCAGTGGGGGCGGGACGACCCTTAGTGAGTCGCGGTCACGTCGGTCCGCGGTTCCGTTGAATCTCTACTCGCCTTCGCTGGACCGGGGTTCAAATCCTTTTCGATCCGTGTGGAATTCGTGGGGAATGGAGCGGGTATGGGGCGGTTTTTCTCGGAGTTTTTCCATTTCCTCTTCCTTTAATTTCTCTATTGCATCGTAGTCATTCATATCGAAAAATCTTAATTACCTGTCCATCAAAATCTTTCACCCGTTTCCAGGTATGATCGGAAAAGTTAAGCACTGGTATCAGAATAAAGTAATTGCAGATGTGACTACTGCGTTGGTGAGCTGGCTCGAGGTACCAGTATGTCCATGCTGTCGTCCCGTCACATATTATGTGGGGTGAGCAAGCACAAGAGGAGAGTATTGGGGTTGAGAAATAGAGCAGTTGCTGTTAAGAGATTTAATAGAACATTTTATAAGAAAAAGCTAGTCTGTTTTGTGAAATATTAATTGCCCAGCCTGGAGTAAAGATACTGTCTGTTCTATTAAAATAGTTGAGAATAGATCTTTGAGTTTTATGTCTGAGACGCCAGATGCCAGGTTGTGACATTTTGTATTGAATTGAGTTGTATCAAGAAATACTATATATGCATGTATGCAATTCGTATATATTTTACACTTTTGTGAAAACTGGGTTTATAGGATTGGTAGTAGTATTGGTATTGGTTTGTATTGGCTGGTTTTGGCAAAATTTAATAAGCAATAAGCCAATTGTTTCTCATTTTCCGAGTCTGACTTATTTTTAAAATTAAGTTCCTGGCAATGGCGCAAACAGAGTGGATAGAACGATGATAATGTGATAGAATTGTTATTTATTTGCCATGAAAGAGTGTTTAATATATGTGTATGAGATGGAGAGGTAGTACAATCACGGTTGTGTTCAGTGCTAGAAGTAGATCAGTAGGCATTTCTAGCGATCTGATTCGTCATGCTCTAGTCTCTCCTAATTTTGTTTCGTCTGTGTTCGTGACTATTGTTTATCACACAATCGAATTTATATTACAATTTTTGTATGCTGGCCTACGGACGCATTTAGGTTTGATGATTGTGACATGTTTCCACGAGTTAGGTGAATGCATTCATTGGGTTTACCGAAAAGTCCATGTGACATATTCCACACGTATTTATCGGACTTAAAAGATATAAATCACATGTCCATCGAATTGTAGCTCCAAACAATATCATTGTTTTTGTGATCGTAGAGGTTTACTTCGACCCCATCCCTTTATCAAGGTTATTGTCCCGCTTTTTCGTGTATGATCAATACGCGTTGTATGCGATAAATACTGACCGATGTACTTACTCTCCACTCATCTCATCAAGATCAACACCATTGTATCGTAAAAGGCACGCACGAGACCTTCACATTAGTATTAACCATCGGGTTATTGGTAGACGTGATCGCACGGCCGTTTACGGTCGAACGTTTATCTCGATATATCTCAAAATGTCGGGTCATCCCGCGTTGGGGCCACCTGCGATTTCAGGAGCCCCAGCCACATTCGCGTCTTTCCCCTGTTTCCCCCTCCCCATGGCCTTCACCCTCCCTCACCTCCGGCCGTTTTGCTTCGCGTTTCGCGTACAGTAAAGCAAACCGGAAGAACCGGCTGCGCAAGTGAAGACCTCGCGGTGTAGCGTTACTCTTAGCCGAAATTCGCCCGAAAGTAGCAAGAAATCCGATAGTTATGTCTCATTTCATAACCTGCTACCGGCGGTGGCGGGTTTCGGTCTAGTATTTTCCTCGACATATTCGTGCTACCGGGACCACCTAACGAGCCGGGTCGTCGCACCCTTTCCGGGAGACCGGCAGTGGCAGATCCAGAATTAGGGGAAAGGGAAGCTACAGTACTCCCCCTCCTCACTCAGCGCTCTTTCTAGTCCTGAGAATTCGGTGAGAATTAACATGTAGTTAACTGTGATTCTGAGATCGTTCCTTACCTTGCTTTTGGACATTCAAATGTAGCTTATAACCTCCCCCATACACACACACACACCAACATAAATGTCAGTTAGAGTTTCTTTAATTTTTGACAGTTATAAATGAATAGTCACTTTAACGATAATGCTTATTAATACTTCCGTTGAATCTCTAGTTCTGGTAGAGTACGTATATACAACTTACGTACAAGTTCAAATTTTTCTACCGAACATTCCACTGTTAGCTAGTTAGCATCACTCCAAAGAATTCTTCTCGCTCTAGAGAATTTATTGATGACTATCGGCTGTATGGAATGTGATGACCTTTCCAAGACATCAGTCTTGAGAAAGCTGTTTTCAAGAAGCACACACTGCGAAGTTTGTGATTTTGAAATGAGTAATTCTGCAATATTTGTGTGCTTGGTCTCAGGGCTTTGGACTACCAATTTAGAAAAATTGTCCTCTAGAATTTATATGCGTGTAATGGGATCAGTTGAAAAATTATTGAGTGGACGCGTTAAGTACATTGTGTGGGTGTTACTAATCTGATAGAAGATTATATGGAAGAACGTAATTCTATGTGATCTAGCATCTTAGGATCCATGATATAAAAACACCATTCAAAGCCTTACTTATTTGCTACCTAAATACATTAATATCTAATATAATATTTTTCATCGAACGCATTCTCCTTGTAGGTTCTTTATTGTTTACAACCCTTCTTAGCAAGGGTCTGTGTACCACAGCTACAATTTAAAAAACGCAATTTGCCTGACACACACTTCCCACCCTTCCAATTTCCGAATTTGTGGATACGACAGGTAGAGTGATCCCATCACACACGCGCGCGCACACATGCACACTCGCACACGCATCTAGGCTTTAGCGCGACTGAGGACATTCCTTGAAAATTTCTTCCTTTGTGCCGCGAGCGTGGTGCTCGGGGCGGGGCGGGGCACGGGCGGGAAGGAGAGGGGTTGCTGGGGGGTCGCAACGCAGCGCCAGCGGTCTCCCGGCGGGGTCGGTAACTCGAGAATTCGGGGGAATTTCCACCGCTGGCGGGGCGGCGGCGGCCGATTGTCCGTTGGGCCCGCTCCTCGAGGCCTCACGTGCCGCGCCGGGGGCCGCCCGCGCCTCCAGACGCCCGACGGCGCCGGGTCACGTGCGCGAGGCGGGAACCTTCCTGGCGAAATATTTCTTTTATTGCAGAAATTTGATGAGAAAACAACATTTCTGCATATACGCTGAGCAAAATTGTTCGCAGCCGGCAGATTCCTGAATGCTGCATACGGGCGGTTGATAAAATCGACCCAACAGTTATTCAGTTTGATGTAGCAAGGTGGACGTTTCTTATATCTTGCATACACAATTTTCTTAATCAGGAATCATTTCGAATATTTCGCTTTTTCATACATACTCGTATATTCCTAATACGCCAAAGTTGTAATGAGATATGTTTCAGTGAACATCTCTCTTCCTTGGTTGTATCAATATTTATCCGTATTTGTTCAACTCCTTCAATTTTCTGCGTCACTTGGTTGAATGAGTGTAATAAGGTTACCATCTTCATCTGCGCAAACCATAACTTAAGAGTGAATTTTAATTTCATTTGTTGTATATTCTTGACGTGTTGGCGAAACTGAAAAAGCCATGATGCAGGAACATTATTAAAAGTGATATGAAAGAGAGCTAATTCCTATCACTCTTGACATCAATTATCTTAATTTCATCCAAAATGTCAATTACCATAATTTATATCGAAGTACCTTAACTGTGAATAATGAACAAAAAGGCGGGTATAGTCGTATTTTACATTTACGTAAAGAATTACGTATTAAAGCGTTACATTTACGTAAGGATGCAAATAAGTAAGAGACTCGGTTGACACCTGGGCGGCCGAATCGGAGAGTGTGGAGGAAGAGGATTGCGAGGGGGCCTCCTGCTTGCATAGCGGCGGCGTCCACGTCGCGAGGCTGCGGCGCCGGCGCCAAGGCTCTTCTGCTTTTCCTTGGTTAGCAGCCATTAGGTCCCGCGTGGGTGAGTGGTTAGCGGCGGGCATTCGGGCCCGGCGCCGATGCCCTCGCCCCACTCCTACTACTTCCCCTGCCCCTCCCGGTCCAGCCTCCGCAACATCCTGGTCACCTCCCCGCTCCCTTAGCCCGCGCCTTGCCTTGGTCACTGCTGCCCTCTCCACGCCGTCACTCACCTACCGTCCTCCTGCACTATCGCCCTTCTTCACTATACCACCATTCCCATCCCCGCACACACCTTCCTCCTTACCTTCGTTCCACAATCGTCCTCACCTTCGTCCCCATCCTCATCTCTACCTTCCTTTTCATACTCGTCCCTGCCGTTCTCTCTACCTACGACGCCACCCTCGCTCCCACCTTCGTTCTTATCTTCGCTCCACCCTCGTTCCCATCTTCACACCCGCCTTCGTCCCCGCCTTCGCACACACCTTCGTCCCCGCCTTTGACTCTTACTTCACCCACCTTACTTCACTCACGCCTTCCCCCTCGCTCTGGTCTTCTTCTACCCCACCTCTCACAACCAGTCACAATTCGGAAAGAAACCGCTCTTGCGGGCAATCGTCTGTGGCCTTGGGCTCCTAAAACAAGGAGATCGGAAAGGTACAGTGATATAATGTTTCAGGGCTCACGAATTACTATAGTTGCAAGTTATGAGCTACGCGGGGTGAGAGAGGGATTTAATATAATAAGTATAGTAAGAAATACTAATAAGCAGGTAAATTTGAAAGTACACAATATTTTATTGAATGCTGCTAGAATTCTAGACATAATTTTCTGTTTCTATGTTGCAAACTTCCAAGATAATAAATGATTAATATGGAATCTTGGAATAAGTGACTAACAGTACATGCAGAAACATGCGATTATTTCGGAGTAGATGCATTTTTCAGTAGAAATTATTGTGAATTACATACCATCTAGTTCAGTTCCGCGATATACTATGTAGATATGGGAGTTGGTCGTGACCGGTGGATACCAGCAAGTTATCTTCACTAAACTCTGCTGACATTCGTTGTGGCTTTGCACAGTCAAATCGCATTGCCCCTATATTGCCAAGGATTTTCGTAAGGTTAGTTATTGATTATTGATACGCGATTTGACTCAAGAAGCTTGAGACAAAACAACTTGCAACAAAATGTGAACTGTTCAACTGTTGTTACAATTACATTCTGAAGCTTTACTTTGTAGTAATTTCTTTTGAATTACATGGCTGTTGTGAAGCATGTTACTCTATTTTGTGGGCGGAGTATCGCAGCAGTATCTAGAATCGACATCAACATTTGTGGTTTAATACATAAAAACAAATCGTGAATGTTCGAATTGAGGTAATGAATATTACGTGAGCGAAGTTAATTGTTCCTCTATAGCACACGACACGAGAGTAACTTACATTCTTACATGTTTCCGCCGTTTTACCTGCCACCAATTTTCCTTAATAGGGGAAGCGAATAGCCCATTATGCGCATCACGTTCGGTTTTTGCTTTTCCTGCAATCAGGCACTCGTACACGAAAAAAAAATCGTACTTGGCATTCGACATTATTTGCATTATAGTTCTGTCCTCTCCGAGATTGAACTCTTAAACGGTCAGACTCAGAAGCGAACATGACATCCGGTCATTCTTCCTTCCATTCACGAGATTCGTTCTGTGTATTTTCAACGCCACAAAAAAGCTCCGCTTTACCTGCCGCGTCTCGTACGAACGTGTCCTCGCATTGTTGTGTATCACGTGAACGGCTTTTCGCCGCATCACGTCGTTTTATTTCCCATCTTAATCGGCCTCGTGTTGACCGAATTGCCAATTTCCGTTCCATAAGAGTTGGTACGACTGCGTTTCTGAACGACGTAATATCCTCTCTCCAGGGCTCCGCCCTTGTCGGGAGGAGACGGAGCATGTGCCCGTGGAATTGGGTGCGCCGCCGTCGCCGACGGGATGCTCGTTCGGAAGACGTGGAGGCGGGGAGGGGGAG
>BOPP01000018.1:777694-808751 GCA_017312745.1 Gryllus bimaculatus | reverse complement strand
CAGACCCTCAACCGCGACCACCACCACCACCACCACCACCACCGCCGCCGCCGCCCCTTTTGGGCTCCGTTCGTCCTGTTGTAATATCGAGCTAATGCGTCATTTCCCTGAATCCAGGCTTAGCCGGTCGCCGTCATAAAATTGGATCCCTTCGACAAACAACGGTCTGGCAGACGCTGTCAGCTGCGAGTCAGGCCGCTTCCTGTGCCTGCTGGCCGCTGCCGAGCGGCCTACATCTCGCTTCGGATCCGATTCGACTCCCAAGCCGGCGCTCTCGTGGCGATGCGTCCGCGCTTTTGTGGGTGAGGAGAGAAGCAGTAACAAGCACGGGGAACAAAAAAAAACACTTTCCTACATTCGTCTTACAAACTAGTGCGAAAATAATCATCGGTCATGCGTTGTGCGTGCTGCATGTAGATATAGAAATCCCCGAAATTGGTCGAATCCCTTACGTGTATTTCATAGTTATCATGCGTGTTACAATTTCTTTCTCAATGCGATAGCGACAGGATGGTGTGAAGAGTAACTGAGAAGGTCAAGGAGAACCCTGCAGTCGCTGATTTGTAAATTGGAAAATCACGGTAAAATTATTCATCCATCGCGAATAATTTAAATCGTGTAGTTTATAGTTACTAATTTATGCATTTTTATGTGTCAATCATTTCGCACCATGGACTTTAACATGCATCTAAGAATGTATTGATATTTATTTCAATTAAGGTTTTAAATAAATAATTTTTGCACTTCGAAACATTTTGAAATACATCCATTTGATGGTATTGATCACCTATCGTGTTTCTGGTTTCGTTTTGTGAATTTTGTGCTTTTTTTCTTGAATTCTTTGTGGGTTCCAGAAGCGTCTTCTAAAAGGTTGTTGCTACGTCGTTTTTCTGCTCTGAATTACGTGTTGCCCCATTTTTTCCACAGGCGTTGCAAATAGCTTGAATTGGCGCAAGTTACAAGTAATCGGCGGAGAAACTCGTTGGCAGCCCCGCGAGCATTGTCCACGGACGGCCGCCTCCGTTTTGACGAAACTACAATGAAATGCGCGGAAATTAAAATTTCCTCAAATTTAGCGCCGTTGATGACAGCATGTCGCTGGACGTTCGCTCAACATAATTTCCAGGCAGGGGGCGGTCGGAAGGAGTCTCCCCGCGTCGCCGCCCACGCCACCGCCCACTCCGCCTCCATCGCCTCCACGCCGTCGCCTCCACCCCATCCGTCACCCTCGTCACCACCCTTCCTGCCGTCACGGCCGCCGCCCTGGTCTTTGCCCGGTGAGGGTGGAGGGGGCGGCACTGCTCTCACTACAACCCTCGCTTGCGCCACCTGCATCGCCGCCTCCCTCGCTGCTCCACTGGCCACCGCCTTCCGATTCGCCCGCTTCTCCGCTGTCCACCCACGCCGCCGCCCTCACAACCGTCTGCGTCGCCCTTTGTCTTCCCTTCCTCCTGAGTCTTCATCCTCTGCCGCCATTTTCAGTGTCACCTGTACCACAATCGCCTGATGTGTCAGATTATTAGAACATGAAAAAGTAATAAAAATTATATAAACTGGAAATTTGTAAACTATAATCGTTACTAACGCCGTTATTCCAACGGTAATTCGGTTCCTACTCACCATTACCATCACCGCTGCCTTTATTACAATCTCGGTTAGTATTATTTCCGTAAAATACGTAGATTCCTTATTTTATAGGAAATATAAATAGATAAAATAAATGATCCGTTACTATCACTATCTCCACCAACACCGCCACCTCCATTACCGTCACCACTACCACCTCCAGCACCATCACCGCAACTATTACCAAGAATCGCGCCATCACCATCACTCCTAGCACCCCCAGCCCCACCACCACCCCCACTGCCGCCGCCGTCGCATTTCCCCCGGCCGGGCACCCCGCCGCGTGCTGACTCACGGCCGGTGGGTGGGCCGGCGTGCGGGCGCGGGAGGGCGAGGGCTCGGACGACGTGTGTCCGGAGGCCGAGGGCGCATGTGTACATTTGCGCATGTGCGCATCCCTCGACGCCTGGCCGCCGCCGCCGCCGCGGCGCAATGAGTCACTTGCGCTTTAGGGAACCGCTGCCTGTGTGGCGGAGCCGACTGCTTAATCGGTTAATCGTTTCGATTGTTCTCTGTTGCGCTCAGGTGCCTGCGGAGGAGGAGGCAGGAGGCGCATGCTGCAATTCTGTATTGTTTCGCTCTCTGCCTACCAATCTCGTCTCTGTAGTCGACTGACCGTTTTTTTGTTGCACAGTATCCTATTCTCTTCTTCTGTTTGACGCACGTGCCGCTGTGAATTGCACTGTTCGATTACTGTTGCTATGTACGTCGGTATACTGCGTGGAAGTGTTGTACAATTGTTTACTTTGTAATGCTTAATTATTTTTATGGAATAGCGATCTTTGCTCTATTGGTGCTATGTCCACAATGGATGTGTAGGGTGTTTTACTAGATGACACTCGGACAAGGACTAATTGTGGCGATCTAAACACACAATGTTGTATGATGAATTTTATCCTAGCAAAAATAGAAAATTTTCCAAATCCATTTCAGAGCTTATCTTAAAAATCGTACGTGGTATATTTTTTTAACCTGACCTTTTAAACTTATCATGATTGGCACGTTTTTAAACTCATATGAACTTCAACATTCTGAAAACCTCCAAACGTTACATTTCAAATCATCCACTTGGTGCGTCAACGAAGCACGTGTGGCTCGTGGCATGTGAGCGTGCTTGGTTTTACGGTCTCCTCTCCCCCTTCCGCGATGACCAGAGCACGCTGCGGGCGCTCAGCCTCCGGCAGCTGCGCTTTTTTACCGGGGGAGAGGCGTTGGTGGGGTCTCCGCCGGTGACAGCACTAGGGGCAAGGATTCTGGCTACTCATTTGCTTCATTGGGGGGGGGGGATTTCTCTTTCAAGTTTTCCTCAAAATCTCCGAACTTGATGCCGACTAGACGAGCCCAATGGGCAATATAAATGCCCGATGAATTGTCATAGTTTTAAGTTTTAATTTGAGTTAGCTAATAAGACATCATACACATGAAAAGTTAAGCTTAAGTAGACTATGTAATTATCATCTGTGTAAATAAATGAAAAAAAAAACCTGACATAGGCCACCTCGGTAACCTTACGACTTGGGTGAATCCAGGGTAGCGATACATCGAAAACACAACATCGATATTTTGAAACATCGCTGTTGATAATTAAAAACGTCGATTGTAATAACACATCACCTCAAAACCATCGATGATTTTAAACATCAATGTTTTTAAAAGTGGTTTATTAACTTTCAGCATTTTTGTGCGGGGGAGTATAATTTCACAATAGTCGTATTTAATATTCATAATTAAAATTTAACTGCCAAAGCAAACTAAAAAGTAATGACAGTTTACGAAATAGCCTAGTCTAAGCGCCGAAGGTCAGCTCAAGGGGTCAGAATTTTATCAGTTCGCCTTCTAAAAGGATGCGGGAAGATTAGTGACACTTAGCTGACGGGAATGCTTGCCGGCCTCTTGATGTGCGAAATTCGAGGAAAGACGTAGGAAATTCGAAGGCATCGGATTCATCCCTGCGAGAGAGAGATTGTCTGCTCGATGAAAGTAGTTTTGAAAAGTCACCTTTCGCCTCGTTTGAATACTGGAACTCGAACCCACAACGGTATCATCAGTTATTATTCCGTATTTTAACTTTAACAAAAATTGTTAATTTGCGACATTTTCATTCGCAAACAGATCATTATAAACGTAGAATATAAAACTCCAAAACTTCGATGTAAAAATTCATCAATGGCCACAAATGGTGCATCAACTTGTATAAATCGTCATTAAAGGAACACCCTGTTTCGAAAACATCGATATAGCAACCCTAATCCAGGGAGGGAACACGCGGCCACCCCCACCCGACAGTTTTGTGTAATTTAACTGAGATTATGCAAAACAGTTACTACATATTGATAACTTTATTCTCAAAGAATGAATTTCCATTATCAATAAAACTTCTTTTTGTTTGGTGCTAACATTTTTTTAAATTTTGTTTTATTTCAAAATTATTTTTGGGGAACCGTGCTGAAATTGGCATTCTTCTAAAATATATTTTTGTCGGATTTGTAAATATCTTGAGGTAAGTGTCCTCATTATACTTCATTATACCTCCGTTTTACTTCATTACACTAATCGGTCTAGAGGAAATGTTTTTAATAATTATTATGTTTATTTACTGTAGTAAAACTAGTATTTATATGTCGTATTAATGTGTTTTAAAATGTGATGGAAACAGTTTAAATGATTTATTAAGGTCTCTGGATTATTTGATTTTTATCCCAAATTGTTTGTGTCGCAATAAACTTTAAGATTGAATCCAATCTATTTAAGAATGAAGATTTATGAACAAATAAAACATCACGTCTTCACGTTTATTCTTTGTGTAACTCAAGTTATTTAAATGTGGGAATTTTGACAATCTTTATTATTTATTATGTCATTCATAAATAAAGGAACATTTATATGCTGTATATAATGTCTGAATCTAGATGTTTCTATGTACAAGGAGTTCCACGGAAATTAATTACGTAACTCAGAAAATATTTTTCACACACATCATAACAAATGCAATTTTGGTAAGCAATTCATCTTCCGTTGCACCTGCTATATTCCTTTAATTTTGAAGACAAGCAGATCCCTTCCCTGAATATAAATATGCTTTGAGGGACGTATCTAAATGTTTAGTCTTTGAATCCTCCGGCCTCCTCGGGATGCATTCCATCACTGATTTTTTTATACCTCCGAAGCTCTACTTCGTGCGACAAAAATTGAATTCTGAGCGGAAGGAGAACGAGATTAGGAAATACCTGAACCTTCATTGGTTTACAGTTGAATGGCAGTTGTCTCCATTTACCCTTTCAGACTCGCGTGGAATTTAAAGAGGAGATTGGAGGTTTCTGAGCTTCTTGTGCGTTGAGCGTTTGGAGATTGACAAAGCAAATACCGCCGAGTAACTGAAAAACTCCCATTCTTCTCGTGAAGAATGTTTTAAATAATAGTGACGTTTTCGTAAAAAGAAATAACATAGTTAAATTATTATTATTATTATTATTATTATTATTATTAATTAACATTAAAATGTTTATCGCCGTGTTTTTACATTTGCGTTATCCTCTTTTGTCATTCTATGACTCTTTCCAATGCAGAGGTCTATTGCACTGCAATCAAGTGATGTAATATATCACGCATGCTTCGAGAATCCTATTAGGCGATCTGTTCACTGTGAAAAGTGTCATTTGTGGTAGTAGGCAAGGGGTGAAACTGCAAGCGCGGGACGCGTGAAGTTATACAACGCAGATACAAGGCGCTGAAAGGACGTGCTAACTAAGAATGATGTATAGTATTTTTATCTATTGATATTAATGCGGCCTTTTATCTATTTTGTGCTCAGTGACAAAGATCAAACGCAACTCATAATGCATGCATATTGAGGGCAACACATGTGCCAAATGGCTATGTTAATCTATACTATTCCTAAAGAAAATAACACACAATGTTGTATTAATAAGATCTTATACAATATAAACAGATGAGTTCTGTAAGGTTTCAGATGTTTTAGTTAACGAGTAATTTACAAAACAAACGAATTCTGAATATCGAAGTCAATTTTCTAAAGTGAGATATTTGCCCAGAAACCCAAAAGACCAGTTTATAAAAATTGCTTGTCAGAAACAACGAAAAATAATGTTAACATTTCGTATTAATGACTTTAATATGATTAATATTTATTTTCGTAATAATTCTTTGCAAAAATTTTTACTGATTACTAGGATAATAAGTTTCAAAGACGTTTTATGATATTAGATAAAAATTAAAACGAACATATACGTTTTTTTTAAGCATTAAAATGAAATTTTCAAATGATTGTATCTATTCACTGAGCGATTTTCGCACGCAGTGAATGTGTCTAGACTTATGTGTATTCTATTAACTAAATAAAATGTATTCAACTATATATGCAATCGTATCTCTGTTATTCACGTTATTTTCTATTTCTCACGGTAATAGTGTGAATTTCAACACATTGCATATATTTAATGCATCCATCTATAGCGCAGCATAACAACAACAATGCTGGATAATTTGTGTTATGCAATCTCAGTAATTGCTTCTTTCCTCCATTTCAATCTGTTCAATCTGTGATGATCCCAGCTCGCGCTACTGCATTCAGTAATAATAATAATAATATTAATAATAATAATAATAATAATAATAATAGCAGTAATGAAAGTAATCTCATTAGTGGCTCATACCAGCACGTCCGTCTGACCATTTAAATAGAAATATATTATTAGGTCGATAAAAAAATAAAAAAGGGGGACTAGAAAATATATTTGAACATTGAAGTTTAAGAGTTCAAACCAAAGGACCATACCGGCTTATGCGATTGAGTTAGCCCAGAAAAATTCAATCAGGATTGCCATTCAAGAGCTTAGATGATGCATCACCGCACATCAGTTAGCATTTCACATGCCGTGCACATGGCCGAAACAGCATTGCATTATCAGTATCATAACAAATTCTGGGTCCACTTTTGGTATAGAAATATTAATCAAACGTAACAAAAAATTAATATTCAAATAAACTGCATTCATCAAAATTTTAGAATTTAGTATTTACGTATGTTTTGTAGTATTTTTTAATGTAAATGTTTATAAATGTATGAAATTTAATATTAAAAAATAAATGATTTCCCAGTGGGGCACTATCTCCTTACCCAGTTTTCTTACGCTTCAACGGAAGGTCCTTCTGCGGACCGTCCCCCCCCCCCCCCGCCTTTTTGAGATGAACGCGGGCTTTGGCCATCCCTGTACGGCCACACTTTCCGCTTCTCAGGCGCCGGTTGCGCCAGTGGCGTAGGCTCGGCGCGATGCAGTGACGCCGAGAGGCGTTCGGCCGACGCGTGCGTAAAAGTGCGCGTGGCGGGGTGGCGGAGGGGGACGGGGAGCGACGCCCGCGCGTCGAGTGCGCCTGACCCGCGTAAGCCTCAGCTCGCTCGGCTCACTCACTCACTCGGCCCGCTGTCGTTTCGCCATATGGTGTCTGGTAGAACCGCAAGTGGCCAAACTGATCGGCGAGGCGAAACCCCCCTTTGTCCACCCCACCCCCACGCCCCATTCCTTTCGTTGTCCAGCCCCACCCCTTCCCCATCGGCCCGTGCCCCTTACGCTTGCCCCTCCGTCAACCACACTCTCACACACACTCGCCACTACCGTCTTTCCAACTCGGCGTGCCCTTTCGCGTTAGAACCCCGCCGATTCCCTAAGGCCTTCTTCTGCCGCGACGTGTCGCCCAGCCGTTTGCTTTCAACTTTCCGTGATGTCTCGAAAATTATGACATTCTCAGTTTTCATTTTTCGTGTACAACGAAATATTTTCATTTTAAAAATCTATCCTCGGTCGCTGTCCCCGCCAGCGGCCGCCGCCCTCGCTCCGTCGCGCACCATTACTCATTCTCGTTTACCCCTTTCGAGTTTATTCCTTTTCTATACCTCCTGAATTTGAATTGCGCCATCGCTGATGCGCTTCTTTGTGTGGCTCAAAACAAAACGATTTTTAAAGCTGACTCTCCGTTCTGTCCATCCTCGGGTTTTTTCTCTTGTCGAATGAAATTCATGCGATAGACCTCCAAGTTTTTACGTATACGCCAATTTCTTTGGTTCCGGTCGTGCGGATCTCTTTGTGAGGCTTCGGTGTGGACTGAAAAGCCTTGATTTCGTGCATCCCGCCTGCATGCATATTGTGCTGATGTGAACCTCGACCACCGCCGCGCCCCGTCTCAGCGAAGGTCGCCAGCCAAGAGGATCGAGAGCACGAAAAGGCGCGGCGGTTGGAGGCGCGGAAAGGGTGCGGAGGCGGGGCAGCCTCGAGTGCCCCGCCCCCAGCAAGCTCCCTCGTCGCCAGCCGGGGTGACCGGGCTGCCTCGCCGCCGCCGCCGCGCCACCGCCGCCGCCTGCCCGAGCTGCTGCCGGGAAACCCTGCAGTGGCTCGTTGCCTCTGCGCATACAGAGTGGTGTCACTGTATCCGCTCGGGCATATGCTCACGCCGCGGAGAATATGAGAGTGCGGATTGATGAAACCCGTTTTTGAGGGACGTGGCAGCCTCTAATTTCATATGAAATGAGTTAGTCTATGTTCGCTATTTGATGTATCTGAAAATGTAAGATAGGAAGAATATTGCTTTGTGATGTAAAAAATGATTCATTGACATGTTAATAAAGAAGATTGCTTGCAGTTTTTGTTAGGTTGCTAGACCATATTCGTGACAATTTAGAATCAAGGGACGTCTGTTTGAATATTTTGGAAGAGGAGTATTTTTGTGAACCACAAGTGTATCTCCTTCAAACATTCGATGAACATTTAATTCTTTGAATATAGTATGTATCTTAATAAAAATTGAGTAAAACGTTTTGAATTATGGGAGATTTACTCAGACACCCTGTATGCGGATGGGCCGTTTCACACGTTTTTGTGGTGTCCGTCTTGCATCCATTGTTTAATTAATTGCCAACAATCTTAAGAAAACGTTACACTGCTTGCCCCTAATAAACATCCTTGCCAAACTGCTTCCACGGTTCTCCAGTGCGATTATTATGACTGGGTGGAAGAGGCGCGAAATTCGACCCACTTAACTTGCCAACGATCGTGAGCCTTCAATCTCCAGCGATTCGCGCGGCCGAGCAGGTGAGGCGAAGATGGAGAAGGCGAAGCCGATGACCCGGAGGCGAAGCGAAGCGGATGGCGAGTCTGAGAAGAAGGCGAAAGCGAAGCGAGTGGACAAGAGAAGCGGAAGCGGTGACGGCAAAGGCGGCGAGGAGAAAGGGTGAAGGCGGAGCAACATGGAATCCCTGACAGCGGCGAGAAAGCCAGAAGGGATGCGGAAGACCGGAGGAGCAGCGAGAAGGCGAATGATGAAGAGACGACGAAGCCAGACGTGGAGGCGAAAGGCAAAGGAGAATTGGTAGGAGCGGAGCACGAGGGGGGGGAGAGGGGAAGTGCGAAGGCGAGAAGCCAAAAAACGGACGCGAAACTAGTATCTTAAGACCGAGGTGGCGGCTAAGTGCGTAGAGGTCGAGCGAAGGTAAAATCCGCCCCCCCCCTGGCGCGCCCACTGATGTGCCCCTTTCACCTCTATTTCGCCACGATCCGCGCGCTCAACAGGGCTCCCGCGCCGCGCCCCGCCCTTGCTCCACGCCGCACCTCCGCCGGTGCTAACGGCGTGATCTCGCCGAGCACGAGGAACTCCGCTGGCGCGTAACAGGTATTTGATACTTTCGTCAAAAAAAACAGTAGAAACTGTTGGTGTGTCGTACGGAGGACAAGTAATAAGCTGCGCACATTCTTCAGTTCCACATTCCCTACCCTTTCAGTATTCATATGCGAAGATAAGAAATAAAAGTACCAACAAAAGCGAGGCGTTACGGTAAGCAATTGTATATTCAGTCCGCGTATTATAAAAAATTTATTTGTGTCGGTAAACGAAACACAGGTCTGCATTTTTATAGAGCTGAAAGACAAATGCAAACTAACCACCGCGTCCACCGCTGCCGCCATTCTTATCACAGCTAGGCAAAACAGAGAGCTCAACAAGGACGGTGAGGTTTGCAGTTATATTTATATCCAAGAAATATGGGAATCGTGTATTGTGACGGGAAGGTTTATTTGTGTTTGTTTAATTTATAATTTACAGCATTCTGAGTATATATTCGTGTGTCCATTATGTTCAGCATGAGTACCAATGTATATTATTTAGACTAGTATAGTCAAGATCGTAATCGTTATACTTAGTCGCCATTAAATGTGTACGCGTTTAATATTGTTAATAGGGAGGAAGTATAATAAATTACCCACTAACATTGGAATTAAATATCGCAAACATGGAAATCAGATTTCCAGAGAATGGTTTATGCACTTTGTAATGCTTTCCGTAATGCGTTTGTTAGAGTTGATTTGCCATGCAAATATATTATTTATATATGTTTTATGTTCGCTTGTGAAATTGACTTTTTTGCCTTTTCAATTTAAATTCAAGGTGTTCAACTTAAGAAGTATGCAGATATGTATATATGTTGGAGGTTTCAATTGTTTTAGTATTCGTTTTTTGCGAATACAATAAAACTACCACCCATTCGATTTTTGAGATTTCTCCTGTTTGTGGCGTAGTACTCTCTTCGTGTGGTCTACAAAGCGCTGTTTCATATGCACTGGCGTTTGGCCATTCCTGCCTCGCTTACTAAATTAGCCCCTTCCCCAGCTGGGCTCCCTTCAAGTCATTTAGGTTGATATTTCTGAAAAATACTTCCAGCGAAACATTATATCATCGTCCGCAGCACGAGTTTCCCCGTCATAGATAAGATTGTATTGCGCTGCTATACTTAAGTTTTGTAGCGTTTGCGGGCGGACGGCGGGGGCGGGCGTGGGGGCGGCGGCGTAAGGGGCGGACGGGGCGGACGGGAGGCTTGGGTCGGGGTTGCCGAGACGGACGGAGGCGGAGGCAGCACGAGAGCAAGCTCTGAAGAGAGGAGGAGAGGAGGAGCAGGTGCGAGCGCAGGCGGCGACGCGGGCGGGAATGCAGCTGACGACGGACGAGGAGCGACAAGAGGACAGCACGTCCGTCGAGATAGCAATCGCGCGAAGGAGCGGTGTCAATTACGAGGAAATATGGACATTGAAAATGCAGCTTTATCTCTTTACCTATATAGGACCCAAAGTACACTATAGTGAACGATAGTATCTCATCTTATATCAGTTGAATTCATGAAAATTTACCGCGAATTCATTGATGTTCCTTTCCCCACTTCCAGTTTTTTCCATCTTTTTCTCAAACTCTATAGTTACCCGGCGTATATTATTTCCAATTCCGTTTCCACATTTTTGTCTTCTTCTTCGTCTTTAATTTATTCTTATTATTATTATTATTATTATTATTATTATTATTATTAATATTATTAATATTATTATTAATATTATTATTATTATATTATTATTTTCAAATTATTTTTTTTTCTTTCTATCTTCATGTTATTTCCCGTCACTTTTGTATTTCATATCCGACTTATTTTTCACTAATCAAGGGTGAGGTAATACAACCCATCCCCGGATGCAAGTAGGTCGCTCTGCTTGTTCGTGCTTTCTGTTATTGTCCCCCATTCTTATTGCCCCTCCCACTCCTTTTCCTTCGTTTCCTCTTCATCCCTCTTCATACAAGTACGAACCGTGGAACTCGATGAGCCCATGTCAATAGTGCTACTGGGGGTGCATCTTCAGGACGAGACGGGTCATCCTCCACGAATGCGCGGCCTATTAACCGCACAGGGAGCGAATTTGCATCCGCACGAACCTCGTGAGCCAATTCACGCGCGTGGCCTTGTGACAGAACAGCCGCCCAGTTCATAGTCGGCGCTCCTTGAGCCGGGCCACACGAGAGTCCGTACCACTCCGACGCAAAGCAAGCCAGCCACCTGCAATCGAGCCGGTGGTCCGAAGGGGTGGGGATCAGTGAGTGGGTGGAGGCGTGCGGGACCAGGCGGGGTTGGGATGGTGCGGGCGGAAAGGGCGGTGGAAGGTGGGATGGGGTAGAAGGCTCCTGGAGGGGGAAGTGATTGGAGGAGGCAGGAAGGGTGGAATGGGACGAGTGGGGAGGGGGTCGAGGGGGGGCTGCTTTGTCCTCGCGAGAGTCGAAAGCGCGCGTATGTCTAGAGCACGCGGAGCGCCGTGCTGTTTGAACCCCATTTAACGAGTAAAACGTGCTCTGCCCGCGTGCGCCTGTCAGTTGCTTTCGCTGCGAGCGGAAGAGCGGAGGAGGAACTGAAGGAAGCGGCGGAAGAGGTGGGGGCGCACGTGTAATCAGCCTCTATTGTGCCTCTTTCAAACAAGTCGGGACTCAAACTGTGTGCTTAATTTACGTTTTCTTGTGTAGATTTAATGCCGCTGCTTCGCAACATGACGGTTTAACGCAACCGTCGTCTCGTCCTGGCCTTCCGTGCTGGGGATGTTTTTGTTTTGAAAACTTATGAAAAATATTCCAAAAAATGAAATTTTAATGGAATATTGGCCCATTATCTGTTGTTTTTCTATGTCTTTTTTCAGTCAATTTGTAACACCAACGGACGAAATTAAGGAAATTTGCAAGCTTATGTTTTATTTGGCCGATAAATTCTGCAGTATTTCTGACAAGTGTTAATGTGCAGTTACTTTATAATAATTGTGTGTTGCAGCTGGTCGGCGGCATTTAGCCTTGTCTTCGATAAATTAATGGAGATGAATGTTCGATACTAATGGTGTGGTGGTGTTGAGTGTAGCAGTTTCCTGTCACCTTCTGCACTGCTGCATAATGCAGGAAGCGACGTGCCCTTGCGGAGTTCGAATTAGCACCTCTGACGGCCAATGTTATTGTCGCATCTCGACCTGTTCTGTGAATGAGCATTTGAATAGGAATTTATTCTGCATGCGTATGTTCCTAATAGGAATATAAACACATGAATCCTGAGATATTCAAAAGTTGCTATTGCAAATCAGGAAATTACATTCATTAATATTCACTGTCCGTACTCTGCCCAATTTAGTTCAGTAATATTCAAAGAATGTTCGGCCCATTGTGGCTTCCAAAACACGTATTTTTTTTCGTTTGACCTGAATTTGAGTTGTATATTGCGTTGAGCAAATATGACTTCAAGTTCTGACGTCAACAAAATATGTACAGTAAGTTAATTCATATTTGTAAAATTAAAGCAAACATTTCCCGAAATGCGAAAAAAAGCAACTAGGACAATAATAATTCATACTTTTATTCATATGTTATACAATGAATCATACTTCGAACGGAAAATCAGAAGGTTTCGAGGAAATCTACCTGCCTTCTAGTAAATGTGTCAGTAAAATAGCTTAATACTTTTAAAAAATGCATCCTGGAGACCACAGCCTTCAAAAGATCAGATCAGCTGTTTCCTGTCTTCATTTTATATGACTTCATAATTGCATTAAAAGGCAACGACTGTCGTTTATGGTTGTTCCGGTTTTGATAGCTTTATAATTAAATGTAAAATATTACTTTACCTCGTTATTATTTTCCCCTCTTCTACTATTCTTCGCATAGTAGTCGAAAATGGTTTGGTTCTCACCAATCCTTAATACTACAAAAATTGTGTCAAGAACATGAGGTTATGAATATCAATTACAACATGCTCTTTTACAATAATTCAAATAGGAAGCAATTAATTTAACTACTTGCTTAATACACAATAGCACAAAGATGTGGGGGTCTGAAGTGGTTCCACTCCTATTCGCAATTGTAGTTTTTACTGAATTAAAAATACTTCCATGTGGGTTAGTTATAATAAATTAATTTGTTCACATTTGTGTAACCTGACGATTAGAAAATAAATTCTACAATTTTCGTTTTCATGTTGACCCACTGTTGATGTCTAAATGAAGTTTAAGTGATCTATATATAGCTTTCACAAATTTATTTATTTCATTAAGTCACCACTTTGCTGTTGAATTATTTTCACTTGGGTTTATTAGGGTGTTATTTTAGGGGTAAAAGATGAATGTTGGTGGATACTGGAGGGAAAATGCCGTAGAGGAGATATTGTTTTCACTACTGTTGTTGTTTTAGAGAATAAGAGATCAAAGAGGAAGGTGATGTCAAACCATGTGGCCTCTGGAAAGTCTGTAAGTCTCAAAAGTAAATAAAAGTAATTTTAACGATTCTACTCGTAAAAACATTTCAAGTAAATAACATTGATTTCTATTTCTTATTTTTATAGAGAAATTAAATAAAAATAAAATTAAATAACAATTTTAAAATTTATTTCTACTGACTACAACGTAACAAGTAACAGTATGTTTTAAAAAGCTTCGAAATTCAGTCAATATCAAACCTAGGTAATAACCATAAATTAAGATATAAAAATTATTTTTGAGAATAAATGCAAATTGCTTCATAAGAATCGAACTGTCGACCGGACTTCACTCGTATAGTTTCCCATCAAGGAAAATACTGGTTGTACCACGTATGTACTACAGAAATAAGTTTTCTTGGGTAATAAGAAGGCGGTATAATAATAATAATAATAATAATAATAATAATAATAATAATAATAATAATAATAATAATAATAAATACTACTTATTTATTTCCCTATAATTGGCTGATTGCCAAGTGGTTATAAAAAGCTTTTATTACAATATAACATGATAAGGAATTTTACAACTACATCCACTACATTAACTACATCTACAACTGCATCAATGGAGCTGGTACCGGAAATGAGCAATTTTCCAGAAAAGCTGTGTTCTTACACTGTGCAAATCCCGGATACTTGCCTTTCACCGGAACAAGAACGACGTCCGCAGTTGCCGTGCGCACGCGCGCGTTCGACGTTCGCGGGCACGGGAGGGGTGGAGGCACGGGGCGGGGAGCGGGCGGCGAGCGTGCGGTCCGCGGCGGAGGGATGAGAAAGGGGGAGGAGGCGGGGGCCGGAGGCGCGAGGGGCGTGACCTGCACGTCGTCGCCGCCTTTGAAGACCCTCTTCCGGATGTTAATTTGTTTTATGCAGCGCTCCTAATGGTGTTAGCGATTCGACTCCCACCCGGAACGTATCACGTGTCCACGGGCTCGTTTACTCTCGAGGGAGTCTGCGGCAGCGATGGCCCCTGTCAACCGTTCGCAGGGGTTCATGAGGGTAGCGGCCCTCCGTTCACGCCCCGGGTCACGGGAAATTCGATAATGACTGGTGCAAAAGACACATTGTACCAAGTTACGGGAACTTTCGATTTTCAGTTTTCATCCAGGACACAACAGTCCAGTATCGTATGATCTACTTGAGGTCTATAGGAGTGTAATGGCAGGGATACGACATTGAGAACAAATGGTGATGACTTAATGTGCTTCTCATACAAAGCAAAGGTCACCTATGACAATGTTTTCCTCATTATAGTTTGCAAACATTGCATCATCATTATTATTATTATTATTATTATTATTATTATTATATTATAAACTTGAAAAAATAATGTATGCATTGCCGAAAATATTGCACTGTTACACGGTAGAGCAAGAAGTACCAACCCACGTCCAGCCAGAATAACGGAGTAACAGTGCAAAAGTTCTGGTTCTTCGAGGAAAGAAATTATGTGAGTGAGTGCTAATAAATATTCGAGGCCCCGCAATATTTTCCTCCTCAAATTCAAGGAGCCAATTTCGACTTTTGCTGCAGGGTGCAGTATTTTACTAACACTGTGACAACCATGTAAGTCGGGTTTTGCAAGCTTGCTCTTGTATTACTCGCAGTGTGGGAACTAGTAATGAAGGAGACATGTATCATTAGGTGATACACATTGACCCACGGTTTCATTCCAAGTGAAGTAAATGGTTTGACTGGTTGGCTCCATGCAAGCAAGTCTATTTTATATATTTCTCTTATAAATGTATAGGTATATTACGATGTTATTATAACAAAGTAGAACAAATTTTGAATATTAAAATATCACCGCGGTTTTATAAAATGTTTTATTATTGATATTTTTATAATTATAGTGATGTTGCGATTGCATTGCAAAGAACCCGCGAATAAAAAACGATCAACAGAGACAACCAAAATTCAGCTGGTGATCAGAAACGTTACAATCGCATTCTTTCCCGCCAAAAACCATTTCATTTATTGATTAATTTATTGTATCATGTTTCTGGGCACAGCAACGGCTATGGACATTAGTCTCTTAAGTGTAGTTCATGTTTTTTCGCGAAAGATGGCGGTGTCCTTCCTCTGCTTGTTGGTGAGAACCGGCGCAGACATACACGTCGGCTTGCAGAGTTTTCCCCATCTAGGTATCTTTTACCAGCGGCATACCGCATACATCAAAATTCCCGACACGTGTGATTGTGTAGTAAGTGGATGTGTATGTCAGTGATAGGTGCAGAAAGGGAAGTTTGCGCTTGCGGTTTTTGGGCCGTTTGTTAAGGTACAGCTCCGGCATTCGCCTGATGTTGATCGGAGAAACTACAGAAGCCTGCCGATCGGAACAGCCGACCTCTAGAATTCTTCAGACTGCGGCTGAATTCGACCAAGCTCTCTTGCTTGTGTCGAAAATCCTGCCACTGTCGAGAGCCGAATCCTGTCAGTCACTGGGTTATCAGTTGATGCTCTTAGCCACCTCAACCAGTAAAGTAGTTAATTAATCCCACTCTTTACGCGAGGAAGCATGAAATTAATCTCCACCCCCACCCCCCACCCCCAACGTTACCCTTCAATGACGCTCCAGCAATCCATCCAGTCTCGGACGCGGTCTTCCTTTTCGGTAACTTTGGGAAATCACTGCGTCACGGCAGGGCTGCCAGCCTCCATTAGCGTGAGTGTAACGTTAATGTGCGAAACGTGGTTCGCGGCGGTGCAGAGTGTGCCTGTTAAGCGGGATAACGCGATAGCGCGCGCAAGACGGCGCAGCGCGGCGCGGCGGCCGTGACCTCGCAAACCGGACGGAACGCGCCGGGGCGTCGCCGCCGCGCCGCCACGGGTCCAGGGCGTTTCGTCCACGTCCACTTACGGCCAGGGGGACGAAGCCAGCCACTCGCATGCGCAGGCACCGGGAGAGGTGGCTCGGGGCATCCTCTGATGAGTCTGCAGTGCCTCAGGGAAGGTCTTATATTTGTGGCGCGATTGGCTACTTAGATTGGGCACTGTAAAAATGAATTCTAGCGGCTGGCAGCTCTGATAGGTAGTTCGTGGTTTCTCCGATCAACACCAGATGAATGCCGGAGCAATACCCCAACAAGCGGCCACGGACCGCGCACGATATTTCCTTCCTCGTCTTAATCCTATCCTCACCCCTTACTTACACACTCTTACATGCATTTCTCCAACACACATGCCGGGAATCGGTCGGGACAGTAGAGCTTGTCCTGGCTGGGGCGGTGGCCCCCTGGTGAGAGATACCTTGTTAGGTGGGAGATACCTGGTTGGGAAAATCCCGCCAGCCGACAGAAAGGTTGGCGCCGGAACTCGTCATCCTGCGGGGAAAGATCTCCGCCACCTCCCGCGATACAAAATGCTCTACACTAACGGAACTAATGGCCGTAGCAGGTGACGTGTCCGGAATCACTAATCAATTAATCGAAAATAATCTCAAGCATGGTTCGAAGACTGGGAAAGCGGACGTCTTTCAGTCATCCGCGAAATTATGATGTTCACCCGAAAAATGTGGAGATTATTTGTGTGAGTAGTTAAATTTTATTTTGTAATAATAAAGACAAAAATACAAAAAGGTGTTTCATGAACGCAAGTGCAAATGTTCAAAAATGTGTAATAATTAATCTTCAGTTACTTCGCAATAACTTCATTTTAGACGAAAATTTATAATAATTTTGTGAGAACGAAGTTATTGATATGAAAATGTAATGAGAACTTGTCAAATTAAATATGTAAATTTCACATTACGCATATTGAAATTCTCTATTCATGTTTTTACAAAGAAAATTACCTCTTAAAAATTCACTGTGGTCTGTAGGGTTGAAAATCTGAATTTAGTAGACCATGAGGACTGAAAGGCTAGTAACCGCTGGACTTGTCCGAATAAAGTGAACAGACTTTTCCTAAGCCTGTGCAGAACCAGATATAAAATATTCTTCACATTTAGACAAACGCCTCTTTACCATTGAATATAAAAAAAGTAACACGTTAATTTTGATGTTTCCCAAGTATTGAAAATTATAGAATTTAATGGTGCCCTACAAATGATTCATAGAGCCAAACGATGTATGTCTAAATCGATCTAAAGTTTTATGTATACATGATTATTCAGTATAATGCTTATGTTTATTCATGTGTAATGCTCTTGCGAATGGATACTGCTGAGAAAGCAGTGTTCCAAAATTTGTACCTGAATATTGTATTTAGAGCACAATTAAAACCTACGACCACTTGTAAAAGTTGTTTTTCACCGCACGCGCGTTCTGTGTGCCATGTATGGCACTGTTGGGAGATGGGCTGTAATACACTTATCTCGCCTTACAACACGCCCTGGAGTTACGTGTTCACGTTCTCATGGACGATGCCGAAATCGCGTCGCTCTATTTCGTCCGATTTTTATCAATGAGAATTTACAGCCAACACTATGGAAGAAGTTTTGCGTCCCCATAAATCTCGCTGTCAAGTCTACTCGTTAAAAATTACCGCAGCGCTAAAAGAATTAATTAAAATAACTCATTAGATACATGCAAATGTGTATTATCGGGTTGCATCGCCGACACAAATTATCTCGTGTAAAATACGGTACTATCAATTTATGCGATTCGCCGAGAATAAACACGTGTCGCCTGTCACGCCCGAGATTGATTTCCAGCCTACTTGGCGTCCGCGTGGGGCTGGCTGCGTCTTCCGGGGGATGCGGCGGGGAGGGCACTAGAGCGCCGGGACGTTTGCGCCGCCCGTCCGTCCCGTCCTGCTCCACCGCCGCGCCTGGCCTGGCCGCCTCCGTCTGATAGTGGCATTTCCTGTCTCTTACCGCGTGCCTACTCTTTCCTTCAGCCCCGCGTGCGCGCGCGCTCTTGCCCCTGCCCCTACCCCGCGCCGCCCCCAACCCCCGCCGACGGCTGTCCAGAAGAAGAGGCAGCAAGAGGGGCACGCTTGACACGCTGTCCCCTCCACTCGGACTGCTCGCCTGCGCCCTCCCCGCCCCTCTCCTCACCGCTTCCACCGACGCCTGGCCACCTGCCACCCCACCGCCACCGCGCCGTCGCCGCCGCATCCACCGCCTCGAGATCCAAAGCGGCCGTACGAGCTTTATAATTCATCCCTGCGCTTTCTTCTCCCGGGGATTTTTCGAATACGGGAATTTGCATACGTGTCCGCTGTTCTTAGGCATAAAATTGCGGTTTACTCCCGTTAGACGATAGCGTTCTGTGACGCAAGTTTCTCCTGAGCGACCGCGGCTAGCGCAAGCACTTCGTCAGACCATTGCCGAACGCGCCATCCTCGCGAGTGCTGTCTGGGCTGTGCGAGGGGGTGGAAACGGGGGCGGGACGTTATGGGAGGGGCGGGCGCGCGTCGTACCCCTTCCCCTCCGTGAAGGCACCGCTCCCTGACCCTCGCGACCTCGCTTTCGATAAAATCTTAAGTAGATTGTGCGATCGTTTATTACTCGTTACGCGCAGTAGAAAACAAAAGAGTGACTTTTTTTTAAGTCGAGGCTTGTTTTCTGAAAGAAATCGAGTTATTCCTCTCTCAGCGGTTTCTTTTGGTGGCCTGCGGCTTCGCGCAGTAGTTGTGACGCAAAGTTACGCCCATTAGTTTGGAATACATTGATTAACACTTTCCCGCGCTTGTTGTTTCCCAGCGGTCGTGGCACTTTCCTTTTTCTCCGTTTTGCCTCGTATCAGCCACAAGTGTGTTGAATTGTAAACTTGGGGAAACTCCTGGTATTCCAGTTTCTCCGAGTTATCACTTAAACATATGGATTCTCGAAAAGAAAGTTCCATGTTCGAAACATTCAAAGCGGTTTTTAATACAATCGTTAATATTAATGTGTAGTTTTTTTGCTTGTATAGTCTTGTAGTTGCACAAAAAATTAAAATTATGTAATGTTCCACTAACTTCCTGCGCTTTCTCTCCTGAAATCGCTCTATACCTACGGACAAATTTGGTACGCAGTGTCCTAGAATGAACTGAGGTGTCGAAAAAAGGCGGATTTTCAAAGTGTGTGCTTATTTTTTGTAGGACAGGCAGTTTAGTTCATCGTTGAGAATGTGCTGTTAAAAAACTAAAAACAGGACAAATTAAGCTCGAAAGCTAAAGTTGTTGAAACGATGAACCAAAGTGTTTGTAGGCCGCGCGGGAAGACACTAGTGTAAATGTCCAGGATAAAAGGTTTCTTGTTCTGAAGAACGGGCATTCTATTGTACGATTTCCAATAAGTGCAGCTCTTGAGTAGTGTCTATTTGAACAAGCCAGAGGTAATTTCCTTACGAAAACAGAAGTTTGTTTAAAATTCTTGTGTTCAGCGAGATCTCTTCTAGGAATCGCGAGTGAAAGATTTCGACAGGTTTTGTGTCCTATTCCTGTGGTTTTTATCGGCTGAAGGAAAGATACAATTAATATATGGTTTAGGTAATAAAAGTACACTATCTTAATATGCAAACCATGCAATACACCAGTAACTCGTATGTGCTATATATGATCCATAGTAACTCTTACAGGCACATATTTAAATATTATTACACATGGAGCATTTGCTAGTTGACATAATTCCAATATTTCACCATCAGAACACTAATACATATTACTGACGTTTTTTGTTACAAAGTCAATTGGAAGGGCCATAACTTATGAATACATCGATAATTTGAAGATAAATATATTTGTAATTTTCAGTACTGTAATATGAGTTCATAATAAATCAACTTTGCTTGAAATATTACTTCTTGGAACTCATTTTAAGATTTGTTTTTAACTGATATTCATTTCACTATCCGGAAAGTTATTGCAATCACGAAGAGGAAGAAGAAAGGTACTTAAATGTCAGGATGGATAAGTATAACGTGTAACATGCTTCTCTACGAAAACGCAAGAAAGCTCGCAAGAAAAAGGGATAGAACCTGAACACAACGCCCCATCTGGCAGTCTTTTGTTATCCTCATATCAAATCGCGCCACAACACAGTTAAGTGGCGGATCCAGCGAAGGAGACTGGGGTAATGATCCTGATATCATAAATACGGAAAATACCTATATTTTGCTGTCAAATAATCCAAATACATACCTTTATTAGAAACATATGATCGCACCAACAATGATTCGTGAATGTGTTAAAATACTACATTTGACTTTCGGCGCCATTACATTCATAGAAATGGAAAATAATGAAATATTACCTTATCAAACCAAGACAAGAATGTCAGTCCCACCTCACCCCCCCCAAAAAAATAATATATAGCCCTATGACCTATTGTCACCGTCCAGAACGTACGAAATAGTCAATTGTCACCACTCTGCCACCTAAATAGACTGGTAATTACGTTGAAGCTACTGGGCATAAACCCAGAAGACCCCTGTTCGTTTCCCGGTGGAGGTAATTATTTGAACAATTTGAAGTACGGAACAGTGTGGGCGCGAAGAGGTAATGGGACAACAGCGAAGGTAGCGCAAAGAGAAAACGCGAGGAACTACTACTTGACATACTTAACATTCCACATCCGAGATAATCGAAGCAAGAACGAGCCGGGCTCGCACTGGTCCGACCGGCCGGCCTGGGCTGCACGCCGCCGGCGGCGGCGGCGGCGGCGACGACGACGATGACGCCTCCGTTAGCGGAAGAGCAATGCGTTGCTGGCTGATAGCCGGGCCGCCGCCCGCCGCCTGTAGCACTCTTCGCACCATGTTGGCGACGGAGGCGATGACTGTTCACGGCCAGTGGGTCGCCGAGGGGCTCCAAGGGATCAAAAATCTACGCCAGGTTTTGAGACCTATCGCATCCGATGATCTGGCACATGTGTGATTAATTTTGCGCAAGACAACAATACAAGGAAGTAGAACCATGGAATAAATGAAAACCAATGTATTGTTTTCTAAACCGGTCTTACCGTGATAATATTTGTTGGTAATGCTGTTCATCCCAATATTCCAAATACGGAATAATATAATAAATAAAATAAATAGAAGAAGAAACATATTCACAAGAGACGAAGTATTTCTTGTAGTATAGGCCTAATTTTGTATAAATTATTTAGTTTATAAGTTACTGAAATTTTAATCACATTTTTGGTAATTGCATCATAAATGCCTTGTATTAATGAGGTGAAATATTTTAATAAAATTTCGTTGAAATTTATTAATGCATATAATTTGCATTTTCTGTAAAAGTTCCTTCTAAAAATGTTCGTGCCTATCTCTGATAAAAATTGTGTATAGCACACATGACTGTATATCGAGGAAATATGTCACGACATCTGACCGAGTCTGAAATTTAAAATTAAGCAACCCCTGTGGGCGGTAATGAACTGCTTCGAGTGGCGAAGTGCTCTTCGGTCTGCGAACGACGTCCGATGGACGCTCCAGCGGCGGTGGCGACGGCGGCGGCGATGGCGCCCTCCCAGCGGCCTCGCACGCGGTGACCCCGTTAACGCGTGTCTGAAATTGCGTTCTCGCACCTTGTCATCGGAAAGAAGCTCAACTTTCTAAGTGTCAAGTTCCTTGATAATCACATTCCTGGACGGCACGCTGCCGCCGCCAACACCACCTCCCCTACGGCCCCCACTGCCACCACCGCCGCCGCCGCCAACCTCGCCGCTGCCACCTCCACCACCAAAACCTCCTCCGCCGCCGACACCATCGCCATCCTAACCGCCGCCGCGGCCGCCACCGCCACCCTTGCCGCCGTCGCGCACTGCCGTTACCGCCTACAGCCGCCGCTGCGGGCCTTCATCAGCCATTCCGCGGACGTGCTCCAGGCGCTGCCCTTCCGCCCGCGGCGCACGCCCGGGCGCTTGCCTCGCTGCTGAAGCCGCCGCTTTCACGCCTCAGGGCAGTCCCGCGCCGCCCCGCCCCCGACAGAACCGTACTTCTGCCTTCTTGATTTACATTGCGCTTGGCATGTGCCGATAAACCCACTGTGAATTTAGTTCGAATTTTGTTCGTGTCTGTTGCTGCCAATGTTTCTCGAAATTGAAGGTTCGTTGTCTAAATTTCCTTTTGCACAGAGTGGTTCCTTTTATCTGTTTTGTGTTACTGATTTTTCCTGCGAGAGTGCGGGTTTTCAATCCTCTTACAATAGCACCATATTTTAGTATCGTAGTACAGTACATTGCACCCACTGTGTGATGGATTTTTTTGGTTTGTCCTGCATATACCCGTATAAGAACTATTAATTGGTGGACGGTTTAAGCTCACCAAAATTCGCCGAAAATTTCCCTATTATTTTAAGTCATTTTATGGGTAATTTTCAAAGAAATTTTTGGTCATCAGAATCCGAGTTCTGGTGATTAAGCAACTTTATATCTGGGCCCATATGATGAATTTAACATTTTTCTACTAGTTAATTTCATTTCGTATTCGGACCATAGATATGTACGCGTTTCAATTTCTCTATATCCTGTCACTGTTGTAAGACGTTTCTAACTGTGATGTGTCTTTTTGTTTGCAGGTGAGATTCCAGCCCTGAATGAGACTCGAGAGCCCGTCCGTACACGTGTCCCGCCGCTTAGTCGGTATGTTTATTCATTACTCAGATGTCGTCAAGAGATCTTGTCATTTCTTAAACGACCGAGATTAAAATATAAGAACCTGCTCTGTATCGAGGTGTGTATCAAGGGACGGATCTCAATCTAGAGACGATTGATCTGAAAACTATTGCTATGCCTTTAGAAGATGGGGAGAAATACTCGTAGAATCTTTTGTGATGTTTTAAGTAATTCAGAATTCTTAAAAAAACTTCACAGTGTGGTTTCAAATGAAAATATAACGTTAATAAGATTGAATGAAAATATATCCTAAACTCTATAGTTCTTAAAGTCAGTCAGTTGAAAGTAAATAGAGATAAGTATAATGATATAAGTGAGATAAAAATAATATTTTAATATTATAAAAATTAATACTTTAGAAGTTATTTCACTAACATTGCACAAGCCCATGGTGATTGCAGTGGATGAGGCTATATATATTTCTTCGCCCAGCTAAACGTGCTTTGCGTCGCGTTAAACTGTCCCTCTATATTCCGTGTAATCGAGCATCTCTGGCTCCTGATGTAACGTGGAAGTTAGATTAATTGGGGCGGTAATGAAGCGTATTCCGCTTAAATGATCGCTCCTCCGAAATATTACGAGCACCAGCCGAGGAAAACGTGCTCAGGCGGGCGGTTATCGATTATGGAGTATCATGTCATTAAAAAGCTGGATAGGTGACTTGACCGTATCCAGTCTATAGAAAAGCGTTGTTGCAAAATTGTACCCTCACATTCGCTTAAGGGTGTTACATTCGTGCTGCTTAAAATAAATTTAAAAAATGTGTAGAAGAGAAATATCGGCGTTGAAATGTTAAATATTGTGTGAGATGGGGAAATAATCGAGAGCAACAAAAAATCGATTTTTTTGTTGATAAAAATTCTACAATTTTTCTACTCAATTAATACAGATAACGTGATTTTAAAATTCAATATGTAATTTTATCAGCAGTCATGTTTTAAAGAAACGAAAATAATAATGTGCTTCAGTGTTTCTTTTTTCAAGATAATATCAATTTGAGTACGTCACCTAAGAAAATGTAGCCCACTAAAGCGTAATATATGCCATATGCCTAATTGAAGTTACAAATTAAATACGATACTGGTACTCATACTGCCGATTGCTCACAAACTGGGTGTCAGAATATATCGGTTGGTCAAAGCACTGCACCAGAAAGACAGGTGTAATTGTCAGATCGCACGCGACTCAAAAGCCTAGTGCTACTGTGGCTTATGAGCCCCGCCCGTAGAGAAAGTCACTTAAAGGTCACATCGTTTTTCGAACCGCACTACTTAACGAACCTGTTGAAACAGATTGGTCGGCGGAACATATGAACGACCCGAGCGGCCGGCTTTCTTACTTTTACTCTCTTCGTCTCCTTGTCTTTTTCCCTCTTCCTCGTCCCTTCTTTGACTCTCTCTCTCCCTCTCGCTCCCTCTCACTCCCCCTTTCATTCCGTCACGCACACACTTCCTCAGACGCGTTCACGTTGTCTCTCCCAGCAGTCCTGAAGACGTGAAAAATCGTACGTTTCCCCGGGCCCGAAACATGCAAATGTATGCGACCGCGTATGAGAGTATTGTCTCTGAGGAGGCTATAGACGTTTGCCAAGGCAGCTCACATCTACATGGAAAAGGAGGCAACAGAAGAAAAAAAAGGTCATAATAAAAGCGCTCTGATGACTCGGCGACGCTTTGCCGCTGCCTTCGTCGCCCACGTGCGTGCCTCGCCCCTCCCTCTTCCACTCCTGCTCCCCTCTGCCATCTTGCTACCACCACTAACTCAACTGCGCTGCCTTCTCCTCCACTGTACTTCACCGCCCCATCGCCGATCTCCTCCCACCTCAAGTGCCGCTACCATAGCCACGGCTAGTGTTACTGCCCTTATCAACCCTTCGACGCCCCCATACTCATCTCCAACGTATCACTGCTGATGCTACAAATGGGTCCTTTACTGTTACAACGGATCCATGCGCAATTATCTTGTGGCAATGCCGTTCGCATCAGTTTTTTTTTTTTTTTTTCGGAGTTCAGCCATTTCCCCTGCTTTTAATGCCACCATTGCTCTATTGTCGTTCATTATATCGTTATTATCTGTTTGTCTATTCAGTATCAATGTATGCATGGTCTCGACAACAGGAAAACGGAAACAATGAAAATTGTTACTTCGACACCGAATGTCACTGGGGCGAGTGCCACTATCAGCTCTGCTGTGTCTGTCCACTACATCCGCGCTTCTCCTTCACACCGACTTCGCTCCTACCTTTCTCTTTAACCACTGTCACGCTGTTAGTGACACCATCATCGCCATCCACGTCACTGTTGTTGCCGCCGCCGTCATTGCCACGCCTGTCTCAATCGCCAACACTTCACTACACAACTACACTAAAGGCGCTTTCTTTGCTTCAGCTTCAAATACCGCATGTGCCACTATCACCATTGTCACCTCCGCCACCGCCACTCCCCGCCGCTGCCCCCCACCCCGCCAACCCCGCGTCGCGTCTCGGCCCGCGCCGTCTCACGTCTTTTCCCGGGATTCCGCGCTGTAAGCTCGGAAAAATGCATATTTAAATCCAGTTATTTTCTTTAATCTTCTTGGCAACGGTTCCCACTTTTTTCCACCGCTGTTGTCTTTTTGCTTCTACAGGAATAGCCGCGGTGCGGTACACAAAAGCTTAGGAGGGTTAGGTGGGTTAAATTTACATTTACTGGATCTACTTAATAGAATGCGCCTATCCGCCTGTATATTTAGCACGTGCGGCGGCAGGAGCGGCTGGGCACGGCGGCGGCGGCGGCGGCGGTGGCGGCGGTGGTGGCAGATGACCGAACGTGCGCAGCATCAGCGGCGAGGGCGGGGAAGCGGGAACAGGAAAGCTCGGCGCCCGCGTCCGTTCCCGCGTTCGCGTCCGCGTCCGCGTCGCGGCCGGCAGGAAGCGGGCCGCGGTTTGTATCTGCGCACAGTAATGAATACGGACAAATGGGAGAACACGGGCTAGTTTGTCGGAAGGGTCCCCTTCGCTAATAGGAATTGTGTCCAATCAATCTGGGAACCGGACCCCGATAAATTAGCAGCTGCTGCCTGCCCGCCTGCCTGCCTGCCTGCCAGGCCGCGTGCGCGCGCGCTCTCCTCCAGGTGTCACCGGACGCTTACGTCACGAGTGGTCGCTGTCGCGTGGGGGGGTCCGAGGGCGTGGGGAGGGGGGCGAGGGGATGACCAGTCGCGCGGGGCACGCGCGGAGGCGCGGTGTGTGCTCTGCGGGACGATCGATGCCCGGTGCCCGAGCCGTGGAGGACGCACAGGCGGCGCCGGCGGTCGAGGACGTGGCCGCCGTCGCCGCCTATCCCGCAGACTGCTCGGCCGAGGAGACCCTGAATGAATGGAATAGGCAGGAAAGAAGAGGTTGGACCGCTCGGTTTTCTTTGGGGTTTGTTGAAGGCTTTCTGTGAAGCGGCGGACAGAGGGAAGGTGAATAGTACACAAAGTGTCCTGTGGATTCTTTGGTCTTTTGGCATACATTAAGGCTGGCTCTTGGCGGCCGCCCGCTCGCTTTCTTGGCCGAGTTCGTGCGGCATGTATGAGATTCTTCTCGAATTGGATTGGACAAGATGCAAAAACGGGGAAGGAGGATGACACTAAATTACGCACTTCGGCATCTGCACGTTTTTGTCAGGCGACTATTGTTCAAATGTAATTTGAGAATCGTGCTGAAATATCTTATGTAATTGAAATTTTGAAACACCTTTCAGGGTTTGTTTGTAAATAGACTATTTTAATAAAATTGTGAATTGTGTCCCTTTACATTACCTAACCGTTACCAAGCCAGTCTGGAATATCACACGTTAACTATTTGTATTTATGCCGTTGAGTAAGCAGTGAACAATAACTTAAAATGGAACTTTTAATATTGATACAATTGTACATTCTGTTTGTATCAGGCGACAAGAACTAGAACGTCCTAGAATGTAATTGCAGTAATAATGCCACCTTGCTTCGTGTTTCTAAACCGCCACCGCTTTGCGGAGAAAGTATGCACGCCCGCTGCCAAAGCGCGTCTCCCTCTCCACTCTCCACTCACAGTAACACATGTCGTTTACTGTGACAGACTTCACCAAATGTCTCGCATGATGTTGCAAGAAATAAGTGGAGACAATGGAGCTGTTGGAGTCAACGAAAGGCCTCAGAATGAAGAGGCGGTTTTTGAGCAGTGAAGGTGATCTCTCAGGTGTATTCGTTCATGATTTTAATGAAAAAAAAAAACCGTCGCGATACTCTTTGATGTCATTTTAACATTGCGAAGACCGATGTTTTTTTATGCTGATGTACCCCTCGGATCAATCCTTGATTAATCATTGCATTGCATTGCTTAATAATTTCTGTTAACTTGCGAGATAATTATGAAAAATACAACCTGATATTGAAACATATATGATTATTATTCATATTATTTCGTAGTGCGTTCAATTAGTTGATATATCGGTATTGCGTTGCGTTAAGAAAATAATGATAATACTTGCAATATTTCCATAAATTTGCAAGGTTTCTGTTTGTTGTGTAACTTAATTGAATATAACTCTCGTACTGGGATTCCGACCTCTCTAAACCGTATTTACACATTACATTCGAGACATTTAATTGACCTCAGAATGAGATGCCACTTAGAAATAATACGCGGTAAATGAAGTCTGTTGAGAATTTCTATGAAATAACTTCTCTGAACACTTAATGCTTGTTTATCACAAATTAAATATTGCAAGCATTATTGCTACATGGATCACGTGTAAGCGAGATGCCAATAACCACAAACGAGCTTAGTGGATTTCCCGTTATGACGAAGGGAGTGAAAATATCATCACGATGATGCTGAGCTGTTAGTTTTCACTCCCTGTTCATTGCGAAGCTCAACCTTTCGCAGACTTTACAACCTCCGCGAGCGAGACCTTTGGAAATGTATTGTACAGTATGAGCGTGTGAGCAATTTGCAAGATAGGCAGTTTTATTTTATTACAGGGCATAATCGTTAATTGCTAGGGGAAACGCTTAATCGCGGTCGAGATATAAGTATTTACTAGTTACAGTTCTTTGCGTGGGGAATGACAGCACTTAGTGAGGTACCTGAGCAGATTGTGGGGCCTATGTTCTCTACTTAATTGTTAGTTTATGATATTCAGATTTTATTATCTATCTAGTATCTAATGTAGTATGGAAAATGATAATTGAAATTTATGATGTAGCTTCCTATTCGTCGAATTGCTAGGGAATGGCAAACAAAATTAACCCACATAGTTATGGGAATATGTAATGTATTTGTACTGACTCATGTCACTACGTAATTGGTTGTTTTTACATATCTTACATTTTTCGAGTCCATATATTCATGCTTGGGTGAATTGGAGCATAGTCTTTCAAAACACATAGGAAACTCATGGAAATTTATAACGTTTTGTTTCGAAAAACGTTTTCCTTTGCATTTCCATACCTGCTGATGGGAAGTTTTAACCAACACAAACAAGCATGAGATTAACAATCGAGTGAATTCGATTTCAGATCATAGTTCCACGGTTGACTCCTCGCAATCTCTCCGATAGGTACTTTCTAAGTAATGCCCCATACAATCAGATTCAGTTTGAATCGCATGTTAATTGCGGTCCGTTCGTTCTGAGGAGTAAAAGGCGAACGTCATAATTCGCTGCTGCATCAGAGCTCCCCCTCCCTTCCTCGAACGTTGGGCGCTCTGAGGTCGCACACGGGTGAGGCTGCCATCGCGGATCGTGTCGCTTTCACCGCTGCGGTCGGCATTCGGATCCGTGCTAAGGTGGCGTTCGCCGAAATAAACTCGTCAGGGCCGCAATTAGAAGTGAAGGCTTGTACCAAGAACTGAATTGAGAATCCGGCAGAATATTCGTATTGGTTTTGAATGTATAATGGTACAGAATGTATTTAGTCATTTCTGCTTTTATTTTGTTTGTACAACATACTTCGTATTTTTTTGAAAAGGCTCCAAAATGGACTGAGTCCAGAACATGTAACACACCAAATAGGTGCCGGTCAATAAAGTAGAGAGTCATGTTAAGAAAAATGTATTACTGCCTACGAAAGGGTCTGTAATTTCAAACGGATATTTTGCAAGAAAATAAAAGCGAAATAAATGTCAGAATAACTTTTTCCTTTTTTTCCAAGACAAGAAAACAAGAATTTGCGCTTGCAAAAGAATAGACTTAGTACTACGGAGAGGAAACAAAGTGTTCGGTGTGGTAATATCGTAACTTTTTGGAACATGAGCTAATTTGAAAAATAGTAAAACATTGGTAACACAGGTGGTTACTGTAAGTTAAAAATGTTTAACTCTTACACAGTTTTCACCGTCTTTTTTTTAAATTGCTTTAAACATCAGTGTATTTTGATTTGACGCTTTACCCTTTCAATCAAACGAGCACTAGAATATTCAAGAACAGTTCACCTAGACATTTTACTTTCCAACATTATGCTTTTTCGGTTCGTCAAACTTAACAATCAGTGAGGGCGTCACATCGTCCGGAGCAATTGTGACAGTTTACGTTCGTTCCAGTTCGCAGTTGATAAAAGCGAGGTGAGTACTGTCATTATCAGTTAATCGCAGGGAAATCGCTTCACAAGTACGCCGAAAAGCGAGAATGTTCCTTCGCTCTCCCTCGACGGCGGAAGTCGTGGGGCGGACGCTTGCTCGACGAGCGCGAGCGGGTATGTGTCTGTGTGAGCGCGTGCGCGTGTGTGTGCGGACATACGATCGTGTGTAAAGTGTGTGTGTGTGTATGATTGCGTGCGTGGATTTGTGTGTGTGTGTGTGTGAGAGAGAGAGAGAGAGAGAGGGAGAGAGAGGGAGAGAATGTATGTGAGAGTGAAACAGCGGAGGGGGCTGGAACGAAGATGATCGAGAGTAGACTATATCATCGTTCATATATCTGACGGCGTAGATCAATTTTAAAAAATACTCCTCGATTGTTTCCGATTTCAGTGGAAAACCAATTGCAAAATCTGTTACCGGTCTACCGATTTTTAATGAATTAGTAGTGTTTGATAACTTTGAACTTTTGAGAATGGTAGTTTTGTGTAAATACTAATAATATGTTAATCATAAATCTGACGTACACACTAGTTATGAAAAAAGTCAATCAAACAACCACTCTCTACGACCGAAAATCGAATTTGTCATGACTCTATATTTCTCAAAATCCACATGTAAGATATAGGACGCCTCAACAAAAATGTTAGACGCGAGAGCGCATGACATTCCTGTGCATGAGTCAGTAGGTTCCCTCCCTTTTTGTTACTTTCGTTTTTATGAGGAATCATTTTTGTAAAGTTAAGAAATTAATTGGGAGTTTTTTGCCACCTTAAGTATTAAGCAAAATGGAGCGGCCATGTGGCTGAGAGATGTGAAGAGAAAAAGAGGCGACGGCGGAAATGCTACAGTATTTTCCCAGATGGAAGTGGCAATAGAAGAAACCAGAAGCCTCAGCGCAAGAGAAGAAGTGGTGGTGACGGTGACGGCGGCGCGACGGCTGCAACGTCGGGACGGGCAAGCGAATGATAAACGGGAAGTGGTCAGAGTTATCGAGGTGATAGCTTTGGCGACTGAAATTGATCTCATTGGACGGAGAGGGCTGACTTATAAATTTACGCTGGCTGGTCGGCTATGCGGCCACGACGAGAGGGGGGAGAGAGGCGGAGGGTAATTTCGTGGCGGTGGCAGATGGGATGTTAGAGGCACGAAGAAAGGAAGGGAACAAGACAGGCGGAGGAGATGGCGCGGCAACGACGGTGAG
>BOPP01000018.1:758047-777006 GCA_017312745.1 Gryllus bimaculatus | reverse complement strand
TGGCGGGGATGCGCGGGGGCGGCACGCGGGCGGGTCGGGGGCGCGGCCTTCTGTATCGGAGCCGTGGAATCAATTAGCACGGTCACCGCGCCGGGCGAGGGGCTGAGTAGGTAGCCAGGTGGGGGGCGAGGGGGACGAGGGGTGCACTATGCGCCCCGTGCTCCGCGATCCCCGGAGATGCTCGAGAGGAGAGTCGTTGCGAAGAGGGACGCAGAAAAAAAGAGACGTTCTAATTATTCTTTAGAGATTTTTTTGCACTCGCTCACGGCGGGGAGGTAAGAGCGGATTTCGGCATCCTGCGTGGAAGCTAGTGAAATAACGTGTGGTGGAAAAGGTGGTTGGGGAAGGAGCGGTGTCATCGTTTTGGAGTGGAGCCAGGTTTTGCCAAGTACGCATTTTCGCATGCCCGACGTACTCAGTACCGAACGATTTGCTGGGAAATGTTCTCAGAGACTGTATATTTAATTCGTTCCTGGAAAATGGAATGTATGTGCGAGATTTTGTCAATTTTGGGTGTCGCTTTAAACTACGAGACCCAGCAGACTGATCGCATTTAACTAACTTTAATTCTGTTCTTCTTCGTTACAAAGTATGGGATAGTACAGGAGTTGAGAAGACGACACTGGTTTTATGTTCTTTATTTCAATTATTAAGCCTGATTATTCTTACCGTGTGATATATCATTCATTTAAAGAGAAGATAGTATGAAAAATGTATGTGGAATCTGTTATTGACATACATACATGCTTTTTAGTCTCGTTTTCATTAAGGTGATTTAAACGTTTTCCACTGCTACTTTGTTCCCTTCGTTGGTTTTCCTCGTAGCTATAAACCGATCACGCGCGATCTGACCAAGGTCCACGTTTCGATGTAGACCTTCTCGCAATCTGCATGGCATGAATTTTGACATTTGACTTTCATGAACTGTCCGTCCCGTGCGGTACGGTTTTAATTGAAACTAAACATTTCTCCCTCCTCTCTTGAGGTTGGTCGACTATGGAAAAGAAAAAAACGTTCCGCGCAAAGCACGCGCCTGCTGCTTCTTAACTGGTGAGGACGGATTGAAAACAGTTACTGGTCGAGGCGGGGCGCCTTCGTTTGCTTAGGCCAACTGATCGAATATGCCATGTTTCGCACATGCTGTGCGGCGCCTCCGCCCCGGCGTCCGGCTGCTCCCTCCTTAGTGATGGCAAATTTTATCAAAACAACGAAGCATCGATAATTTGGTATATGACCAAAAGGATTTTTACGAAGTTGATGAAACCATAGACGAAAGAGATCGATGTTTTTAATGCAAAACAGATGGTATTTTCCCGTTCGGTTTCCATTTTTAATTAGAGTACTTAAATGAAATCCTGGTATATATTCTATTATTTGGTCACGTAGGATGTTAATAATAAAGTTTATCGAATGTAAGGAAGATAATAAAAAATAAAGGACGTCGTATTTTGTTATTATTCTATTTATTGACTTTCCTTCATAATTCTCCGAAGTAAAACGTCCTATACCTAATATTTATAATACTTAAATATTAGTTCAAAGTATATTCTGTCATAAATCAATCTGTCACCTTAATTTTTTAATCAATATTAGCAAGTTTCAAAATGCAGTTTGACGATATTACGATATTACGTACAAAATCACCGAAAAAGTTACGGAACGTTTTCAAAACATTTCTGTCAAAACAAACACGTTTCTAGGAAAAAATTGATATAAAAAAACATCGTAAACAAAACATCAATTTTAAAATATGGATGTTTCCTAAAAAATATAGATGTTTTAAAAACATCCATGTTTTTTGCAATTTTTATCCCTCCTCCAGCCAGGCGCCCGTGGCCGGACACCACGACCCACAGTGGACCAAATCGCACCCAATGGGCCAAAACATTTTCTGAATGGGTTTTCGAAGACAATATTTCAAACGCCTACGTACCACTGCACATGCATTTGAAATATACAACTGCAACTGTAGCACGCGTATAACAGGATCTTATTATACTTTATTATCTAGACCCCAGAATGGGGTATCTACGTTTACCACAACTCTTATATAAATGCAGAATATCGAATTATAACATAGGGAAAATAAGCATACATTAATTGTATGTATTGAATCTTGAGTACAATTTCTATTTTTTGAGAAATTTAATGAGAAAGTAAATAATAATATACCAATAATTGCATTATAAAAATAGAATAATTTACAATAAAAGATTCTACATTCTTCCAAGCATAATGCAATCCCCAGTTTGCCACCCGCAGTGAATTCCAATGTCGAAAACAATAACTAATAAGTAATTATACACAAGATTAATAATGTAGTATCTCCGAAAGGCCACGCAGATGGGAAACATTTTCATTATAATTTTTATATTTTCGTGCGCGGCGCTCGCCCATTTCGGACCATCGCGCGAAGCTGGTAAATTTGCGACGGTGGCATCGGCGGCGGGACGGCTGTCGAGGCGGCAGACGCACAGGGACGGCAGGGGCGGGCGGCGCTTGTGAAAGAAACATGAGTACGGCATGAGCGAATTCCATCGACCGCCAACCGCGCTGGCGACCGCCCCAAGGGCCAGCGAAGCGTTTTCCTCGTGGCGACATTGGACGGCCTTCGTCCCCACCCCGCCCCGTTCCTCCTCCCATTCATCATTTCTGGGAATTCGTCGCTTTAGCTTTTTACACGCGCTCTTCTGTTTCTTCGAGCACTGTTTGCGGCATTTCGAACCACTTGGAGGTTTTTTCTTTCTTTCTTTCTTTCTTTCTTGTCGAAGTAATTAATGTGTGTTGTCGCACTTGTGGTATTCATTTAATATTTTCTTGTCCTTCAGAGTTTCCCTGATTTACGTGTTTCCATTTGAAACTTCATTAAATTCTACCGACGTTTCGTATTATTGCGATTATGCTTTTTCGTTCCTTACGTTTCCAAACTTAAGTTACCTGTCACCTACTGCTCTTTCTCCTGTTGTTAATCAACACATTATATTCTTCCTATTCTCTTCTCACTGTGTGAATTTCTTTAACAGTTCCACTTATTTTTGTTTTGTCTCTCCTCCTTTTCCTTTTCTCTATTCTTTCTTGGTATCTCGGCTTCTTTTCCCTAGTTTGATTCTTCCCTATAAATCTCTCTTCCGTATTCTCGATCGCGCTTCCGTCTAATGTAAATAGTAGTTTTAAGGTTAGTATAACATTTGGATACATATCTCGGCCAGCGCCCCACCCACAAAACTGTACACCCAATATAAAATAAATGTCGGCAAACGTATTCCTATTAACGTCACAATGTATCCAGTTGTTCACTTATTATTTATGGTTTTATTGATTTGCCAACGGAACTAGGCTGCGCTGACCCTTGTACCAACCAGTACTCCTTCCCCAGTCTCTAGGACGGAATGCTCTGGAGGCGGTCCATTCTTCGCGCGGACGCCGCGTCGACGTCGCCGACCCCGTCCCCGTCCTCGGCTGCCGTCCGCTCGTGGGAGGAAACGGGTCGAATCTGGTTATTCGTGCGTGAAACAAGTTCCTTGGGCGTTTATCTCGAGAGGAACTCCGCGGGCTTTTTGTGCGACGCGCGAGCGAAGGTAGGGGCGCGCGGCGGAGGCGGACGGCGCGTGTGCGCGGAACACATGGGCAGCGGAATCGAAGCGGAGCGGAGAGGAGAGGAGGCGGGCTCCGTTCGGACGTCGGGAGGGGGGTGGACGCCATGATGCAGAGCAAGTAAGGGGACAAAACGGGCAAGAACGGACAATCGATGGATTATTATTATTATTATTATTATTATTATTATTATTATTATTATTATTATTATTATTATTATTTCTCAATGTCGTGTCAGAGAAAACTGATGTTAACTAAGTTGTAAGGTCTTGTTGCAACCATTTAATATGTATTACGCAAGTAGAGTTAGGGGTTCTATGGAATGCTTATGGAGGTTTAAATTCCAAGTTTCGAGGCAAGTGGAAAGGTCATTCTTAAAGTATCGGTAGTAAGGTTACCATTTCATTTGCCATTCTATTCAAATCACCATTTGTTATTGGCATATCTGTTTTATCTCCAAATAAATACATTATCTTTTTTATACAATGTCGTCCTTGCAATAAAATTTATTAGTCATAAAATTAATGAATGTCTTTTATTTTAAAATTAATCTTCTAAATAAAAATCCTGAAGCCAAACGTGAGCGTTTTCCTAATAGTTATTGAGATGAAATTTAACTTCGTTTGGGGAAATTTTGATATTAATCATTGGGAGCCTTGGACGGATCGTAGTTTTCGTCCCTGCAATCATATACAGTCTTCGTCTCGCCCTCTAGAGCTCGCTGTATCTTCCCTAGTTCATTTCTGCCCCACTCTGCTGAACTCAGTTATGTTTGATGACAGTACATTTCTTACGAAGTTATCTTTTTCTCTTGACCCTTACATCCCCTCCTGCTTTCGCCACCTCTCGTACTTTCCCAACCTTTGGTACTCTGGATAAGTTGTTTTCCAACATCTGTCGTGTCTTTTTACGTTCTGTACTTTCTATTTTATTTCAAGCGATGGGATAATACTCGCGGTTCTATGAACTTCATGCTTGTACTTTTCCCTTCATATTGTGGATACCTCCAGCTTTTGCTTACTGGTTGTTCTGGATTTTAATAATGTAGCTGTACAGTCAAAAAAATCAAATCTTTCAAAATAAGTTCGCATGCTTTGTTCTCATTTGCTCGTGATGTTTTGCAGTGACGGTTAGTGTTAACTCACAAATTGCTAATCATGTACTGGCTTTTAAATGTGGCTCAACTTCTCCATACGTCATGGTACTTCTCCCCACAGTTTTTACTGTTTTTGACTAAAAAATCAAATCAAAACTTCGCCGACTTTTTCAGAAATTATAAGTATTTCTTCCTTCGTGTCGTTCCGGAAACTCAAACCGCGAATATGGTATTGTGTTGAAACAAACACGTACCGCTTCGCCTCATTTACCACCAGTTATATGATCTGTGGCTTATAGAGTCGGACATATGTGAGTGGCCGGCGTGTTTTTCCGCGGGGAGGGGATGGAACTCGAGCGACCGAGGATTCAGGTACGGGCGCGGACGCGTGCCCGCGTCGCCAGTCAGCCTCGCTCCGACAAGGCGGCCTCCGCCCAACCCACTGCTCCCCCACTCGCCCCCACACTCCCCCACCATCCCACGTCGCCTCCCATTGTCCCCGCCGTCTCGTCGTCTCTGCCTGTTCCCCCTGGCCCCGATCCGTCATTGTCCCTCGCCACCCCCACATGGTCCCCTGGCGTTCTCCGTAGTCGCTGGCGTCCCCTCTTGCCCTCCCCGCCACACTCCCCCCCCCGTGTGATAGGGTGGGGGGTCTTGTCGCTCCGCGTCACCATCACCGTCAATGGCGTGATCACCGCTTCCACGGGCGCCGCCGCCGACGCGTCGTCCGACACCGCTGCCCCCCTCCGCCGTCCTAATCACCGCCATCACCACCACCACCACCGTCCCCACCGCCGCCTCGCGGGGAGTGGGGATGGCCCGGCTTTTCAGACGCGTTGCGCCTTACATAACTGAAGGAAGGAGTAAAATGATTGATGAAGTTCGGGTCGCATGTGTGGCGCGGAGGCGACGGCGGAGGCGAGGCCCCCAGGTCCTCCGCCCAGAAAACAATGGCGTCGAGGCGCTGGGTGTACGCGCGCTCGGCGCCGCGCCGCTCCGCGCCGGCCCGCGCGCTTTTGTCTGGGCGACGCCGGCGCCACGCCACGCCACGCCACGGCTCCTGCGAGCGGTTGGTACACGCGTGGCGTTTTTGCCGGTGGCGTGCTAGCCTCTTTTTTTCCTCTCGAACATCGCTTGCTCGGGCCAGAAATTGGTTTACTTCTTCAGAAATTGGTCCTCAAATAAATGTGTAAAGTGAAGAAAACCGTGCGACAATTAGAAGGGTTCTGTTGGGAGCAAGACAATTGAAAAAAAGGTGTTCGACACTGAACGACGTAATGCAGTGGTATTTGTGGCAGCGGGACATGTTGAACCTTTAGTTCTTGTATTTGTTTCATTTTCTTCTGCGTCATTGTAATCATCTCTTCAGGAAGTAGTTATCAAAGGTTTTAACGCGATCCAACAATGCCATTTTTACTTCGATTATGACTCTTTTTAATGAAACCTCTTCAGTTTTCAAGAATAATTTAAACTGATCTAAATTTGGCAAAAGTAATATTTGGTTTAAAAGAGTTAATTTAAGTAGTCTTAGTTTAATTTGTCATTTAATGCCGAATATGTATCAGTATTAATTAAAACAATGACACTGCAATTGCAACTCTTATTATATTTTCCTAATTATTTAGTAATTCTGACGAATAAATTGGCCTTATTTATAATTGAAAGAACATGCATATATGGCAAATACATTTCGGTTGTAGTGTTTCCGTATTCTTAATTTTGAGGATGGATAGTCTCTAGTTTATATGGTCCAATAAGTGTCCCTAACGAGAGGGCCCCGACGGAGGACCCATAGTCGAACACGAGTGAACATTTTTATTTCTTGATAGTTGGCCCACTAACTGCGTTAGACAAGCCGGCACTATGGCATCCCCTATTAGTTACTACAGACATCTTATATATTCGTAGCACGTATTCGTTTTGCCTTCTAATTTGAAGATTGGGAAATGACCAATTTCCTTCCGACCACTTACAGAATCAACTAAATAATTATTTATTCCTTATTTTGTTTTCGTATCACGTATGTTGCATTCAATGTATGTGAAGGACACTTATTTTCAAACTTGAATTGAGTCGATTCTGGTTAGTGTAGCTGCTGGTTATTGTATTATGAGAGAAAATTGTGTGATATAGGTATTCAATTTTACTGTTTTCATCATTCAGTTTTTTAAAAAAATGAATCGCGATTCATACCCGAATGGGCAATGTTTAAGTTAACACTGATATTATGAAAAAGTCCAAAGGATTTATTCTCATTCATGGCTGAGTTTCTACTGCCATAAACCGCCCGTATGCAGCTTGACATATTTGCTTGTTTAGGCTGAGGTATAATCGTAAGATGTATGATTACTCATAATAATTTCACCCTTAGCGATCCTTCTACCATCACATCCACACCCGTAACCTTTTTCTGACTGGTGCCATATGTGACGATAGGTGGAGCCTCGAAACGTCCGCCGGATGTTCGTCAAGACTTTTCAGAAACTCCACCTATTGTGCGACGCAAGTGCGCAAGGAAGCGACAGTGCTGGCTATAACGGAGAACCTGCTACAATCCACGTTCCAATGTTAGAGTCTTGCGTATCCTGTAGGATGAAATCCATAAAATGTCTCAGAGACGTGTTGGCACGTCGCTGGATGCTGAATAACCTGGAATAATGACAGTCGTCCTCGGTGTACTTGTGTTTTATCGAGTCTTCTATAAAGGAAACACTGCAGCTGTTGCAAGAGACAAAAGACTGTTATATTACGTATATACTTCGCAGAAGTCTTATGCGAGACTTAGCTATAACACAGCAGTTGACTCAGAGAAATCACAAAATTTAAAAAAAAAAGATAAAATAAAAATTATAGCTGGTCTGAGACATTTTTTCTATTTTCAACAAAAGCTATAATAGTTTATACTCTCCGCGGAGATGCTTTCCAAGAAACTGATATGACTTACTGCAGAAATAAAGTAGAATCGGTATTTTATTAATGTGTTATATGCTTCATTAACTAACTTCGAATGACATTGCGCAACTTCTTGTGAAAATAGTAACAAATGTTTTTTAGAATGTAAAGTGTTATTTTTAATGGCGTTCATACGTTTTTTTTGTCGTTACACCATTGTGAGTTGGATGCAAAGACTTGTGCAACCGAACAATAAGACAGTTATATCGGATAATAAAATAAATAATTTCTAATATTATTCGTGTTTTCGCGTTACCAACATCAACGTTTGTAGGCTGGATTATTATTTCAAAGGAGTAATTATGGTAAACCCTCAAAATCTTAAACAAAAATAAAAAATTACAGGCATTATGAAACATTATATTATTGAATGGGACATACGTATACTAGTAATAGTAAGTGTCTATTGAAGTTTTAAGATAAATTGACCTGCGTGAGAGAAAATTAATTTATTTATCAAAATATTATTTTACAAATTTTATATTCCATCACTTGTAAATATCACATGGTATATTAAAAATATACACAAACACCAATCTTAATACCTTAAAATTTTAAAGTATAGTGCACCCATAATTGCTGACTAAAGGAATACTTACACAATTTTCCCCTAAGAAATTCCCACAAGACGTAAATAGACAAATTATTAAAAGTTGCTTAAGGTTTAGTACTTTCTGCCTTTTGACTTATATTCCTGTAATACTTCAGTATTAATGGTACTTATAATTTTAGGATTAGTTCAACTAACTACGTGAAGTGAATGCCTTGCAATATGAAATAACATTTCCGCCCGTTATTTTATTCCACACCGGTGGAATGAAGGTAAGTACATATCCATGAGCTGCACATCATCCCCAAAGACTGAATGTCCAAGAAAGACAAATTATGAGTTTTGCACAATCGCACTGACGCTGCTCTAGATCATTATCAGGCATACGTGAGAGGCAAACACACGTTGCTTGCGACAGACCATACCTTTCCCTGCCCTCCTTATTGCTTCGCACTTTTAGTTGGGGACAAGAAATACGTCTCGTTAATGTCAGAAGCTATAATTAATGACCGGCGCTTTTGAGCCGTTGGACATTGTTCCTCGACCAGACACCCGCTAATGCCTTGCATGATCAAGGCATCTTTTTCAGTATATAAAGGATACCGGATGCGTAAAATGAGAAAAGTGAAATATTATTAAATTACATCATGTTCTTTTATATCATTTCTTTTATACCATTTTCTTTAGGGCATTTTGAAACTGTTCTGCACTTCGTGATGGAGTGTCAGTGTAGCATTTGCGATAACTAAAGGTCTTATATTGATCGACCAGTTTAAATGTATCACACTTCATACTACGATGGATTTGAAGATACGATTAATTTGCCTGTGCATATATTACTTGTATGCAAATGTTTCAAACCATCTAGCATACAGTTTTTTTATTGTCTTATTTGAATGTGTTCAGAAATATGTTTTGCAGATGTCATTTAGAAAGGAATCCGTCTCAACTTCGGCTATATGATGACAACTTTTTACACCTAGTGTCCTCTATCATAGGAGTTATTTCATCACTTTAACTTATACTACGTCTAGGGTAGAAAAAGATGTATATTAACCAGAGACGAGACTTCAGAGTCGCCGTACAAAGTACTCGTACTTTAATAGCAATTTAGAACATGACACACGATTAGTCATGTGGCAATTGTAAGTGGACTTTGTTCTGATGTTCATAATTACGCCTGCGAAGTGAGATAAAGGCTAAGAAAAAATCAAACAAACGAGAAAACCGGAAACATTCACGAAAAGTTACTAAAAGCCCGTTTTGATCTCTACATAATCCGCGCTCTCGAACCCTGAATTTCCAAGACGTATGCCGAGTGTTTTTACCACCAACCACCAACCACGAGTTACCCCATCACACCGCGACAGCTGCAGCTGTCTACCTCACGGAGATCGGCCGGCCACCTTCGAAACAGTTTCAGCATTGAAATTCTGGTGGCTGCGTACAACGATGAGAATCGCAAATGTTTGGAGAGGAAAGAATAAATAAGAGTGCAAGTGCCTGTTGAGCGTTTCCGTGTCTCGTAAAAATACTCTCTTACTGAAACGGGCACCTTCTGTATGCGAAAGTACGAAAGTATACCCGAGACGTGATGGGCCGTTATTATGCAAAACACGAACGGACCGATTATTTAGTTCCTGCGGAAGAAACCGTTTTACAAATCCAACTGCGACGAATTAAAGATGATACTCGTACGGTAATAACATGTTTCCATAAGGAAATAAATATTTGACTAACTCCTATTAATTACGATAAATTGTACCAGCGCATGCCATTCATGCTTCAGAAATATTGAAATTATTAGGTGATCTTTTTATAGCTGCGTTGATCGTTAAATACGAGTGTTTCGTAAGTGGAAGCACTTCCCAGTGTTGGGGGCGTGGGGCTGAATGAAAATTCAAGCCGCATCCTGTACAGTCGTTTCTGTATTTAAGGGTAAAAAGATCCTCAAGGTTCGGTCGGGAATCTTGTGCCGTCGAATCGGAATTACAGGATATGTAGTTGGAAAAGGAAACATACACGCCCACGGTTAGAATATTTATGCTTAAAAGTTGTGCATTAATGCAATGATTCGCAGCGTTGTTTTAGTAACTACGAGATGAAGAAATCTTTTTCTGTAGAGTTGTTAAAACATTGTTTTATGTTGCCATAAAGGGGTTTGCGAATTGAATCATGACGTTGACTTTGACTGTAGAATTCTATTCGTTCGTTTCAAATGGTTTTAAAAAATGATACATTTTATCTCATAAACATGAATTCCTTAAAATCTGAGCATCGCACACCACGTATGAAAAAATCACTCTTAGGTTGTATTAATGGTCATTTTGATGGTTTATCGATTCTCCTCCGAACACATGCTAATGTAAATGTCGATGAGCAACATATTATGTTATACTTGTTCATTTCATAAGGAGTGCGACGTATTCCTTTTTTTGTCTACGTACCATTGTTCTGCCGTGTTCATAAAATTATAAATTCCACGAACGTTATGTGGCATGAAGACGTCACGTAGCACGTGGTGAGCAGTTGCAGTGCAACAAAATCTAAAAGTTAATTCCTCTTTTCTCCTCAATGCACATACATTCCTTTCTTTTTACGTAAAATAATGGTCGCAGAAGAGTTAATGTTCCGAATTCGGTACGATATATCTCTTCCCTTGAAAAAGCTGTAGGAGTCCGTGTGCTTCATGTCCCGTCTACCTCCCACCGGGCCACCAGCGTGGTTCCCCCCTCCCCGCGAGCCATTGTCTTACCGCCCGGTATAATGTCGTCAATGACGCTGGAGGACGCGCGAGAATCGAAACCGGGTCTTTCAAGTACGGCTATTACGCCTCCATTTGAAATTCAATTATGGATGTGACATTGTATATAAATTACTCGTAAATAATATTAATTGGAATGCATTATTCCGGGCGATCTAGCGCTCACGGGCGCCCGCCGGGCCCTGACCTGCTCCCGACCAACTTGGGGACGTGTATGCCACAAGGACTAAATGGTATTTTAATTCATTTTGCGAATTTTCGCGGTGTTTACGCAGGACCAGATTTGCCATTCGACACGTTAATAAAGTGGCGGTTTGGTACGAACAGAACATTGTCGAGGGCAACATTGAGGATATAAAACTGAAGTTTCATGGATATGAAATATGGAAAAATAATAGAAACTCATGAATAAAGTAGTCCTGAAATTTTTACTTTGTGTTAATATTATATATTATTAATTTTTACTACTTTTAGTTAATTTTTACTTTAATATTAAATCATAATGGACTGCACTAAATCACTTGCCACTTTTAGAATTCCAGCTTTGTCGAATGCGTTCGGCAGCCATTGAAAAATGGGTGACGCATAGGTTATGAATATGCTTGAAATAATCATACAATTATTTAATGCTTCCATTTTTTTAAACAACTAAATTCTACTCACTTTGCACATAATATATCGTGATTTACATCGATTTTACTCTTTCAGAAAATTGCGCACGTTATGAAAGGTCACTACTGGTTGTAATGGTAAATGCACCTACGTACATATGAAGTACGCATTGCTTAAGAAGAGCAATGAATATTTCTTTCAAACTGTACGTGAAAAAAATATCACCCTTCAGACATGTTTAAATTAGGGTCGTGTCTGGAGCAGGCGCCCTGCCTGAGGTCATGGGTGATTGGGCACCCCAAACCGCTGGCAACGTTAACACGATCCAGACGTGGAAACAGGAATGTTTGGGATCTTGTGAGTTTTCAAAAGGGCATAAGTCCTCTGACAGTTATGTTAGTTTATTGCGTCCAGGGCATGCCGAGTTCTGGCGGGGGTGCCGTAATGGCCTCGTAAATCTCCCTGTTTCCCATATAAGGATCCTCTAGCGTTGATATCGGACAGACAGCCTACAGACTTTGCTGTATCAACTTCACGCTGCTCTGCAGCTCTACTTCTTCAATTAAACTTAAACTTTCATACTTCATCGGACTTGGTCTCTGTACTTGAAACCTCGCTCACCACCACGCTCCTCCAGGGAACTTAGCTTCCCTGCGAACTCAACTTTTTTTGCATCCTGTACTGGAAGCATTTGTAATTGCCTGCAATCGCTGCTAGTAGCACGACACCTACAGCGAAAGGCATTACATGGTTACCTCATTACGATTATTGCCTAAATTGCACTGTATGCTCAATCCTCTTCTTTTTCCAATTCCTACAGATAAGAACAATCGATATTGAGGAGATTACTTGTTTTGTATTTTTAAAAAATCAAAATGTTAAATTTGCAGCATTGTGTTATCTCATGACGAAACGATTCTGCTTAGTAATGTACGGATTTCTCAAGGTTTCGCGTGTCTCGATTCAGTCATCACTATGTTTCGTGCAATCATAAAGGAATGCGGTTGGAAATCGCATATAAAATCTATGAATCAAGGCTAAAATTCGTTTCATAAATTCTGTCGACGGAAGCGTTTCATTTTCTAGTCTGTTTTCTCGAGTTCTAATGGAATCATCTGTAGTGAGAAGTATTGTAAAAATTCTAAAGATAAGGAAGAATGAAATGAAATTGAAAGCTTATAGTAGAGCATGTTTAGCATTCAAAGGATCGGATTACAAAACTAGCGTGATTCTTGTTTTCAAACCTGGAATCTTTACAAAGAATGGGTGAAAAGGTTTCGAATGTCCCATCGCCAATTCAAAGTACATAATTTATCGCCTGGAACCGAAATCTAAGGGTGTCTCCGCAAAGTATCCTAAACGATAAATAAATAATAATCGCCCAAATAGATGTCGTTTGCGAAGCACCGATAGTGTCGTGCATCAGAAGCAATCATTAGTAGACCGATTCTCTCTGGGTCAGCTTTCAGTCCCTAAGACTGCCGTTTGTTTTCGTAGTTTTTGCGACTACCACCTTCAACACGGCGCACGTCGGTTCGTCAGCGAGACTCTAAGATGGGTGTAGAGAAGATGCAGCCGTAGAGCCGGTCTAGGACAGCCTTCGGTTGCGAAGACTGTCGTTTTGTGTTAGTAGTTTTTGCTGTCTACCATTGCAGACTCTACTAACACGGCACGGTCCGCACGTAGGAATCCTACTCGTTCAAGGCTGGTTGTCGCGCTGATGCTTTCGCCACTTCCATCGCTGAAACCACGTACCCAACATGTGTCCACTCCACGTGCAGCTGGAGGGTTCATAGTGTAGAGATTTTCTTCCGTTGTTATCATGATGCTGAATAAGCATCCTTGCAGGCTTGTTGACGAGATGTAATCACTTATTGTTCTATTTACACACGACTCCGTTTATACTGATTCTCAGGAGAGTAACGTTTTTAGTTGACTAGATCAGAGGTTCACTATTTCTGAGATTTCCTAAATATAATTTCTTTTTTCAACTACATTTGATTTCATTGTTTCAAAAGTACAGTAAAATATACAATGGCCGCGAATTCAAAATTTCAATTCTTTATACCTTTTCACACTTGATTCTACATTGTCCATACACTTTCTTAGTGCAGTCTCATTATCAGCACTCCCTCTTTCATTGTTAGATCACTTTCTTCAATTTTGTATCTTTTTCATCATCATAATTTTCTTTTGGTCTGAAAGACCTTTGACCGAAATCATGATACCTCGCTGGATCCGATTTCGATAGTCCTCAACGTGGGGTCTTGACGTCTTCAACCTGGGGTGAAAAACCATTGATTTTTTAAGCTTGGACTTTATGTATTACGTGTGTTTCCTATAGTGTCCCACTAAAAACTTAGCCTTTAGCCATTAGCCTTTATCGTCCACGACTTCTTGCTTTAAGATCTACTAGAGCTTTTACATAGGTATGCGAAACCATTTGTTGTTGCCGAGTGTACAACTGTGCTTCACTTGTGTTCATACGTGTGGTTGGTGGTGATATGGAGATTACTTGGCCATTTTAACTCATTTTTTAGGGTCGCCTATTCATGTTGTACCTGGTATAAAAGAATCGGAGTGAGATTTATGAAGATTGTTTCGAAGTCTAAAATAGTATCGGCCCATATTGTAGTTGGATAACAAGTAAAGTCGCCATGGCGAACATACGGGGTGATTTTACGTTTCCAACGCGTTAATTTTTAGTTCGATGGATTGGGAGGACACACCAGTTTGGCATTGACGAACATTGACTGGTGAGTGAAAGAAGTCACGTAATGCAGAGAAAAATAGGCGGACGAGCTTAAATACGAGTGGAACCCCGCAAGGGCTTAAATGAACATCGTTAGTCACTTGACTATCTTTTTACAACCTCGATGTAGATAATCCTTCCTTTCTGAGAATAAAATGCAAATACCCACTGCATTCACTCCTAAAATGCTTTTCTACCTTTTAATTAAAAATAAATAACTTCAGCAATTCATATAATCTCCCAGCGATTTTCAAGCAGTGCTCGATAAGTTTCCCATTATACTATATTTTTTGCTTTATTTAAGCTTAGAATAAGACATCAATCATTTGTAGGGCCGAAAGCTGAACGATGTATACTCTGATAATAAATATATGAATTGGATTGTTAAAAGGAATCGTTAGTCTTTGCAGTCAAATTCTGTGCGCACAGTGTCAATACCCGACGGCCGGAATTTCCTACAACTATTTTTCTGTGGGCAGGCGAAATACGTCGTTTCGTATTCATACCTCGCTAATAGAAAAGAGGGAAAGCCCCGAAACGGCCGTGGCAGCCTACGAAGAAGCGGCGCGAGTTCCTCCAGGTGGCGCTTCGGAGTGACAAAGGCCAGAACGTGACTGGTACGAACTGCCGGCGACTGTTCTCTCTTGGCGACATGTCGGTCTCCCAGTTGGCATCACGTGGCTGTGGACGGCGAATTGTGTTTTTGTAGGGCAGCGAACGTGTAAGTTTCTCGCCTGTTCGTGCGTTCACATCACTTATGCATTTCATAGAAACTCAATATATTTTATTCTAAACGTTGGATATTCGAAATAGTCACGTTCTGCTACCTGTCAGAGTTAGCTTTTAAAGAAATCTTTGTAATAATACACGAAAGTTTTTTGAAATATTTTAATGTTAGGAATTACAATTAATAAATCCATAAAATTAATTTGTTATTAATGTTTGAATTAAATCAATTTCTCTGCATTGTGATTCTAAAACTATTTTCACCACAGCTATATGACAAAGACTTCCTAGTAAACGTCCTTTAACATATAATAACGCTACTGAATATTCAATGCACATCATACTCGTACCTAAACGGGTATATTTCATGTGTATTGAATATTGAATTACGTTATTATATGTTGAAGTAAGTTTCCGCATGCGTATATAACGCATGAAAATACTACTTAGTTTAAAGAAGCCTGCATGGGGAAGTTACAATAAAGAAACCAAATCCAGTTCATTTCAGCTTCCTCGCAGAGCTATAAAAAGAGAACATGATATCATGCGAGGGTTATGGCCCATAAGATGTTTCATTCGACGAGTCTTTCTTTCTTTTAATTGGCATCGAATGCATCCGTTTCACCTGCATGTGACTAGTGCCTTTACCGCTCGTCATTGGATGCTGGAGTCTCATATACTACAAAGATCGGTATCCCGTACGTTGAATAACCTCTTGCACTTCACAGCGCCGTACGCTCACATTTCGAACATGTGGCCTTTCAGTATTTCAGTCTTTCTTTCAACCTACGCTCAAGCACAGCGCATAAAAGACACACAACACCTTCTCATTACTTGTTCTCTTCAGTTCCACTGCACATTCATTAATGATTTGCCTCATAAGTTACTTTAAATGATTTGCAATGCATGAGTGTCATTTCTGGGTTCTTCTCCTTTTACACTTCCTTCTCTGTCCATTGTGAATGCATCCATCCTGTCACAGCAGCTATCACCTAAGGGTTTCAAGCTCTCCTCTCCAAGATCTCCATTGCAACGAGCCTATAATCAACTTCTTACAGTGTGGCTTTAGCAAATACACGAGAAGAGTATTGTGATCATGGGAATTTAAAACATCGATGTTTTAGTAGAAACATCGATGTTTTGAAAACTCCGACAACGATGTCGCATCCCTAATGGGAAATGCGTGTCTGGGCCGCGCCCTGCTTCGCCCATTGTCTTCCCGCAGGAAATCCTCCCGAGGAAAAGCACAGTCGTTACAGTCGGCGCGAGCCCTGGCGGCCCACAGCTCAATCAGGAAATGTTGACGAGTTTCTGCGGATGGTTCAGTAAGTGTTATAGTCCTTTTCAGAACCATTCAGGTTCTTTCGGCAAAATTGATTCGTCAGAAGGAGCATCCAAAGAGAGTTCGGCCTTCCAGCGGCGAAGATTTGGGCGTGGTATATAGACACCCCTCCTAACGGATGCTACGCAGCACGGTACTACCAATTATTATGAGATAGCTGTGGCCTTACAATAAGTAACTAATGCAAGATTCTGGTTAGAGGGAGGGCTAGGGGGTGCATAATTCCTTCAGAAACATTTAAAAAATACTGTCTAAAATTGTGGGGTTAGTTCATTTTTGTCTCTTAGTTGCGAATTTGTATCTACGCAACTTTACATTTATAATAACTTTATTGTAAGACTTTCAGGCTACTTATTGAAAAAACCGTAAAAAGCAGCACAAGTATTTTGCGAAGATTTCGCGATGAGCATCGTGGAAATTCACGTGTGAGAGAAAAGGCTAGACCGTAGGTAGGGCGTGGACTGTATGAGCTGCACGCATTTCATTGCGGGAAGAGCAAGAAATAGGAAATGTTTGCGAGGTTTTGTGGAAGCCGCTTCTTGTCACAACGTATCATGAATGTCAGCTATTTCGACGCAAAATTCGCAACCATCTCCAGGCACCGCAAGAGGAGTGGAGTCGTGGCTATGCGTAAGACGGCGTCGCAAACCGGGTAGGGGTAGAATCAGAAATAAGTTCGCTACTTCGCCTGCGGAAGTCACTGCCCGTCACAATGTGTCATGCAATTATGAGGTTACCACGAAACCTTACCGCGCCCTCACCGTTTCCACGAAGCTCTCTAAGCATCGCAACCATTGACAGTGTAGCCAACAGTATTTCATGCATATCCAAAACTGGACATGCACCCGTTACATGTTGCCGGGACGGCAAGGAATAAGACGGCATCGCAAACGTAATATCCCAGTCCGAAGGATATCCAAGAATACGGGGTCTTGGGCAGGCATGTGGCGGCTTCGCAAACAATCTTTCCTAAAATCTCAGTCCGATGGAGGACCAGAATATACTAGGTACGAGGTGGCTTCGAAAACGTAACGTCGCAGACCGATGGAGAATCAAGATTATGGGTTCTTGGCTAAGCACAAGGCGGCTTCACAAACTTAACGTCGCAGACCGATGAAGAACCAAGAATATGGGGTCTTGGCTGGGCACGACGCGGCTTCACAAATTTTCTTTCTCCATACCGATGGAGAACCAGGAATATGGGGTCTCGGCTGGGCACGAGTCACTTCACAATCGCGCTGCGACACCACTTCCACCGCGGGGCGAAGGGGGCGTGGTTTAGCTTCCTGTGCGTGCGCCTGGTCATTACATTGTCTATATGTCGCAATTTTTGCCACGGGGAACAGTACAAACGCGCGGGACCGTCGACGGTGGACAAACTGCGCGCTAAAAATATGCGGCCCGCGCGCGCCGCGTCGCGAATGGGCGGGCGAGGCGAACGCCGGCGCCGGTGGCAACGCGCCGTCCAGCCCGCCCCTCCCGCCACCCGGCCCTTCCCCTACCCCTCCCCGCCCCGCCCCGCCCCGCGCCCGCGCCGCGCCAGCCGGACTTTCCAGAAAATCATTCGCGCGACGCATCAGACGACGCGCGACCGCGTCCCTTACCGCCCGCCCGTTGACAGTACATAGCGACCGGACAGTGGCCGCCGCCCCCGCGCCAACGCCCGCGGACGAGGCGCACGCACAGGAAGCTAAAACACGCCCGCCTTCGCCCCCGCGGTGGAATGGTGATCGCAGCGCGATTGTAAGTGACTACTGCCCAGCCGAGATCCCCATATTCCTGGATTCTCCATCGGTATGATAAAGAAGTTTGTGGCGCGTCGTGCCCAGCAGAACCCCATATTCTTTTTCTTCATCGGTCTGCGACAGTTGTAGAGGTTTTTGTGTGGGATTGAGCCGCCCTTTGGGCTTAGCCAAGTGGAGTACCTATTAATCATTTCATTCTTTTCCTTATCCTGTCTAGCTTACGTTTACTTTTATTCGAATGGAGGGCCGACCTCGTTATTCCAGTTAGTAATTCGTGGTTCCTCGCATCAGGGATTTCTTGATATGAAGGTCTGTGTTAGTGTATATAAGATGGATCTGTGTTTCTTAATCTTGCCAGTATTTTGATCTGTTCGCTGTCTCAAGAAATTTTCTCTCCTTGTATTCTTGAGATTGTTTTTAGTCTCTTCGTAGCTGGTTAATTGCGTATTTATTATTACTTGTTTGCGATATTTTTCTCGTTCATCTGATTCCTTCCGTCTCGACTAACATGTTATTAACGGGTTTCAGTCCTATGTTATATGTTAATGTTAATTGCTATGGTTATAATACGTAGTGTTTGGCTATTCTCTGTCACACTGTGCGTATCGTAGCTGTGGAGAGGCTTTCGTTTGCTGAAACTCTTGCAAGATGGGCGGCTTAAGTTTTCGTGGTAACCGCTACCTAAGTCGCATGGACACAGAGGGTGACGGGCAGTAGACATTCCGTGTCGAAGTGAGCGAACTATTCCTTGTTCTATTCCGTACGCCGGTCTCTACCGAACGCGCGTCTTAGCGTCATAGCCACGACTCACTCCTCTCATTGGGCC
>BOPP01000018.1:735856-748571 GCA_017312745.1 Gryllus bimaculatus | reverse complement strand
GACTTAAGGCCGGGCGGGGCGGGCGGGGGCCGGGCGGGGGTTGGGGTCCAAGACGAGAGGAGTGGAGCGAAGCGGCGCTGGGACGGGATCGAGACGTGGGGCGGGGCGGGGCGGGGCAGCGACGTGTGGTCGGGATCAGGCGCGGCGGGCGGTGAGGCGGCAACGATGAGCGACGGTGTGAGGATGGGAATGGAGCGTGACGTGTGGGTTTATTAGCGGAGGCCGGTGGTTGGGGAAAATGCGCTGTGTGACGCGGGGCGCGCAGGGACGTTAATGTGGCGGGCGGATAGGCGTGGACGTCGCGGTAGACGACGATGAGACGGGGAGATGACGATGGCGGGGCGATGCGATGCTGGAACGACGAGTAGGCAGGGGAAATAAAGCACGAGGCGGCGGCAGCAGGGGGCGGTGTCGGCGGCGGCGGACAAGCGAAGGGGCGCGGATGCCGATTACAAATCGAATGGCGCCAGAACTGGAATTGATCGGGGCGTTGCGATACTTTCGCGCCGTAATGGTATTCAGGCTATGTATTCTCTTAACAATCGAGTGAATTCATTAGTTGGGAGCGCGCGGCACGTGTTCCTCGGATTTAGGCTGCGGCGCGGGAGCTGTCCTCCCCTCTCCCCACCCGCATCCTCCCTATCCGGGCTTTTCCCGCTCCTGTGGGCGCGGGGGCGGCTGGCGTTTCGCGAGCTCGAGGTGCAGCGCGGGTACCGCGCGCTCGGGCGCCGATTTTCTTCTTCATCTTCCTCCTCCTCATCCTTTTCATCTTCGATCCTATTCTGACGACTTTCGCTCACTCGCTGTGGAGGTGTTGCGGTAGCGTGGTGCAATGGCAAGTTTTCAGGAATTGGCATGGTGTGTTGTTACAATGTCGTATTTTTGCGAAAAGCTGGAATTAAAGTTATAACTTCTGTTTCTCCTTTTAAGTGCCTTTTTGAGGCGTAAAAAATGAATTGCGTCTAGCTATGATCGGGTTGATAAAATTTATGAACATGTTTGTAAACGCCTATGCTGCTTTAATTCATTTGTGACAGACGTGAATTCAGACTGTTATAAAACGTAAAGTGGCGTCTTCGTGGATCGGCTTTTAGATTACAGACATGGAATACACGTTTTTATAATTCTGAAACAGGATGCTTGAATGTAAACGTTAAATTTATGCAGCGAGGTTCATACAAACTAATTAATAGATTCCATCCCATAATTAAACTATCGCAGTTTCGAACTGTCTAGATTAAATTACAAATATAACCTTATAAGGTTTATATAGATTTATTTACGTACGTGATCATAGCGATATCTCGATTTCAATTCTGATGCATGCTGGCGCCAAAGATAAATCCACCTGTCCCTATTCCTTCCAGAGTAATCTTCCAGACATTTAAAGGATTTTTCAAGCAACGAAAAACTTAAAAATGGTTGTTGTGGCCAAAGACACTCCTTTCTTAGGGACTGATAACGACCTGAACAATACGTTAGAGCCGGGCGCGTAGTTACGGGCCATCTCTCGCGCACGCTGTACATGCCTTCGTAAAATATCGAGCAAATAAATTGAAAAATTTCGAAAAGAAGAAAGTGGCATAGAAATTGACCCCGGCGAACCCGCGGCTGCCTCGACCTCGCCGTGGAGAAGAAGACGCCGCCGCCGCACGCCGGCGGCGGTGTTGGGGGGGCCAGACGCAGCGAAGCAGTTCGGTGCCTCTCCGCGGAGCATTGCCGTTGATTCCTTTTTTTTTTAAAAAAAAACAGCTTTAGAGAGCAGGTGGGTTAAAGCGTCAAGATATTCCTTTGAAAAATCTGTCAAAAAAAGTGATGAGGGGTTTTGAATCGACGGGGTAGCATCGGGGCGTTTCTGCGCAGGAGACGTTCTACGCGCCGCGGCTGCATCAAAGACTCGGGGCTGCGGCGGCCGGGGTGCGCGGGGCGGTAGCCCGTAGCCTGGAGCTGTTGACATATTGGGGTCGCGGGCCCGGGTCGGCGGGGTCCTTGTGCTGCTCTTTCCCCACCTGCCCGTCCGGATTCCCGTGGTCTCTCCGCGCGCACTCCGCGGCCGTACTCTCGTCACCCGCCGCGCCCGCGGGTCCTCCTTCGTCTGCCCCCTTCGTCCGGAAGCGCGTCGCCTTGTGACTGCGCGCTAATGTTGGGTGCGCGAGCGGAGAAGAAGTGTTGGGACGATGCACTCGTGCACACGCCTACTGCTGGCCGCCTCATCGTCATGATGGCGGTTACGACTCGTTTCGAGGGGGCGGCGTGCTTTGCGCGCCTACATTCGAACGTGAGGCGCCGCTGGGTTTGTTGCTGGAAGATCCTCATCTTACAATTAGTCGTTCTTAACAAAGTAAATTGGTAATGTTGTCATTGTAAATTTACATGTAAATAAGTGTTTGATGTCTAATTTCGCCTTTAAAAATATTAAGGCGAGTAATTTTATATTTATTTCATATATGAATGGTTTAACGACTCAGGTATAGATTTATAGGTATCGTGATAAATAAATAAAGATATTGTCAGGTTCAATATTTTAATTCAACTTATGATCATTCGATCCTCAGAGCTTTGCAGCTTCTGGGCCGAAAACAAAGTTTGCCTTTGTTTCGCAGAACTTGTTTTTTCGGGCTCAGAAGCGCAAGCTATGAGGATGATCGCTACGCGATCGAAATGATCATTAGTTGAATTAAAATATTGATACTGACAATTCTTTATTATTTATCATAATAAAAGGTATTACTTCACAACAATCCAATATTATAGTTTGGTTTTATTCTAACTTACAGCTAAACCTAAACTACATAGGTTAATCATATTCTTATTAGGGGTTTGTTAAGCGAGATGATCGTGGTAGAACGCTGCTTGGTAATGGTGCATTAGTAGTTGGTGCATTAGTATAGTGCATTAGTTGCGCATGAAAAAAAAAAAAAAAAAAGAAAAACAAAGAAAAAAAGAAAAAAAAAAAAAAGAATTTAATGTTAATGTTGTTCCTCAGACATTGCTTCCTGGTATATTCCTCCATTTGCTAGTTTGTGTTGTCCTGGACAAGTAATGTTTTGTCAATACACTTGTGTATTGGACACGGTTGGTTGATGTTGAACTAATAGCTTAGAATGCATCACACCATTGTTTGTGTTTGTTGGATCACAATTATTGGAACACTTTAACTTTTCATTGATGCCAGCGCTGCGCACGCAGATCGGTACTTTGCGACTGCTCGCGGCGACTTGTGGCAAGGAACTTAAATATGCATGCGTGCCATTTCAAAACATTGCATCACATTATTATTTTATTATGTATTATTATTATTATTATTATTATTCATTATTGTAATTAGAAGTTAGTAAGTTTAATCATGTTTTATTTAGAAAAATTCAATAGCGTGACAATTTTTTTAAACCACACAAAGAATGGTGGGTCAATAGCGTGTCCTTATTCATGTAAAGTAGTTATTGAGTCTATTATAGTTTAATATATTTACTTTAAGCTAGAAACTAGACATTGTAAAAAACCGTAACCCCTTGCTTTATCCGACGGTGTCTTGCGTGTACTTGACCCAGGTATATGTCTTTACTTCCGGTGTTCAAGATGCAAGGCCTGCATATTGCTAAGAGATAATTATTCGTTTAGCGCGGGATCCCGCTTTGCACTTGATGCTCGGACAACGCATCGTTCACAAGAGAACTATTTATCTCGAGCGGGACGTCGTACTCAACGGCTGCCACATTTGTTCAACACCCGGATCCTAATGTATGGTCCTAAACCTTCTAAAATCTGACAGAGCTGTTTTCACTGACACACCCGATCATACCACCGATGCATTAGAAACCCAGATTTTTCCGCTTGCATGGAGCGTTTCATTTCGTCTTCCAAAAGGCAGCAGTCCGGGTTCTCTTTTCTCTTCAGCACACGCACTAACCAACGCGCGCACGCCGATCCCATGCATATGCACGCGCTCCTGGCGTATGATAAATGCAATAAGCAAGCCGCGCGTATGAAGGGACTGGTGCTTCGCGGCGGGGGGCGACGGCGGCGGCCGACAGAAGGCAGGCGGGATATTTTTCACGCGGCCCAATGGGTCGTATCCACCTTAGTTCCACATCGGAGCATCAAGATACCTCCCGTTACGTCAGACCTTTAAATGCGGTCGCACTTTCGGCATTACCCGTCGATGCTCTGGATGAGTGGCTTCCACCGCCGGGGGGCGGACGCCGACAGCGGCCGACGTTCGACGCGACGCCGGGCGCCGCCGCCGCGCTGGCGAACGCCGGCGCGGCACAATAGCGCGCCCGCGAGAGCCAGCCACTCAAATCGAACGAACCTTAGAATTAATCACCTCATCCAGATAAATCATCTCGGAGCTAGAGAAGAGAGGCGAGGCGAGGCGTGCGCGACGGCTTGGCGGACGGACGCCCTATCGCCCGCGCGGCGCCGCCCGGGGCCCATCGCGCGCGCCGGACGCGTCGTTTATAACGCGCGTGTGCCGGCAGCACGCCCGCCTCCTTGCCATCGTCACCCTTGCCTCTCGGTCGCGGATTCGCCTTCGCCCTAGCCCTCGCCCTCCACCTGCGCAGACGCCCTGGCCTGCGTTCTTCCGCTCGCCCGCGCCTCGATGGCCCCGCTCTCTCAACGCCCTTGCCCATCACCCGCGCCTACACCCTCGCTGACGACCGCCTCAACCTGCTCCAAGCGCTCTAGGGCTCTGAAGTCCACGCCTCGGTTTCCACATTCCCGCTTTGTAGACTCCTGTTTACGCCGCTGCTCTCCACTGTGATGTTTTTCTCCGATTCGCGTGGCGTTAGCCCCTCCGTGTTCAACAAGCTGCGTCGTTCATTATTGTCCCGATCCCTCCTTTTACCCTCGTAGTCTTCGGGTCGTTTCGCGTTCTTGCGTTTCGCGATTAACGTCAAGTAGACCACTCTTTCACGAACGCCTCTCCATTAGTGGCAAGTCTTGATTTCTCCTTTGCACATCGTCCTAGTCCGCGACATTTGCTGCTATTGGGTGTATTCTCCCTTCTCGTTGTTCTTTCTGGTTTCGACTTACTTCGCAATTTGAGCAATGTTCTTATTTTTTCTCATTTTGCTTTTCTCTTTTGTCTCTTCTGTGTTTTTTGTTTCTTCCACACACTTGTTCATTTCTCCGTTCACATTTTTCCATTTCCTTTCTCAATTTTTTTCTTTCCTTTCTCACTCCTTTATATCTCTTTTATTCCTCTTTTTCTCCTTTTCTCTATTGTATTTTTCTTCCTTTTTCTTCACTTCTCATTCCATTTCTACCTTTCTATTCAGATTCTTGTACGTGGGTGGCAAATTAACTCAAGATTATTGAAAAAAGGTTATCATTAATTTTCGGATAGCGATATTTTAAGAAGAATTTTGACACGGCATTCAAAATTCTCGTATTGCAATGCGCAAAATGACATTGTATTCGGCAAATTGGTTTCATACCACACAAGTTGTGACCTATGTTCAATAAAAACTTCATTTTCACCCACAGGGTATTGTGCCTATTTAGTTTATTCTATTCAGTATCAAACAAACTGTTCAATGCATTCTTCTCATATCTTCGTTTTCATCCTTTTCATCCTCCACACCCACTCCCGTCTCTCTACTCCCGCCACTGCCCACAACTCTTTAATTCCCTCACTTCCTCCTATCTCGTCTCACCCTTCCCCGACCCCAATCGATGTCGCGTCGCGCGGAACACACGTTCGCCGGCGCAACCTTCCCCCGCCGCAGCCGTTGGTGTCTCCCCCTCCCCCGCCCTCGCCTCGCTCCCACTCGACGCGCAATGCGGCCCTCGAGGACCCTCGACGCGCGCGGGCCTCAGTCCTCGTCCCGCGACCTCGCCCTCCGCCGTCTCCTCCGTCCCCGCCCTCCGCGTGACGCTCTGTGAGGGGGATGGCGGCCCGCGCCGGAAGCGCAGTGGCGTGGCGGGGGTGGAACGTGGGGCTCCGTGCGCTCGAGAAGGACTTATCTGACTGTGAGCCGGAACGGGGAGAGTATTGCCGGGACTTCGCTAGAAGTGCGGCTAGGAACGCTGGCGGAGCCAAGAGAGGAGAAATTGGGAACGACTGAGGTGGCTCAGGGCATCAATCGAGATATCAAAGCAGTGCCTCTGACTGGGAGGTCCATGGGTTCGTGTCCCGACGGCATCAGAATATTCGACTCTGACCTAGCGATCTAGGTGGCATTCAGTCGCGGTCTGGAGGAAGATTCTAGTGTCCGAATGCTGTCTGATGGGTAGGTTTCAGTGGACTCTCCGAACAACACTACTCTTCGATTTTTGTAAAGTGGCCGATATTACTTCATTGCTAATCCCCTTCCTTATAAAATGAATCTTTCTAACTGTGGTAAACACATTTCTGAGGCCCGAGCCCCGTTGAGAAGGACGTTTGCGATTTAATTAAAAATATTAATTTTATTATCCAAGAGGTGTCACAACGACCTAATGTCGGCCACTATAGAAAAATCAACGTATAGGCGAATGCCGGAACAGTAGTCTAAAAAGCGGGAGACGGACCGCTCGCGATCTCTCCTTCCTCTTCCGTGTTCTAACCTCACTCATTACTTACACTAATATGCACTACACTATCACACTTGCCGGGAGGCCAGTCGGGAGTATAGAACTTGTCCCGGTTGTGGCGGCAAACCGCTGGTGGGAGATACCTGGTTGGGGTAAATCCTGCTAGCCGATGTGTAGGTCGGTGCCGGATTTCACTATCGAGGAGGTGAAGAACACCACCGCCTCACGTGAAAGAAGGTTGCATTACATTTACGGGACTAATGACCATAGTTGAAACACCCGGAATAACGAAATAAGCAATCCGAAGTTTTCGGGAACTTTTGGTCGCACCTCTGTGTCCAAAATTGTTAAAACCATTGGCTCCTCGCAGCAATTATCCTTATCTGCTAAAATTAATAAAGTCTGAGTGCAGTATTTAATACCGGAAAAGGCACTGATGAAAATTAAAGCACAAAAACATGAACCGTTTTTACATTAATTATAGAAAAATGCAAATTACATAATGCCCACATATGAAAATCACTTTACGAAACTCGTTAGAAATGATTATATTCCCACGCGCATTTCAAATTCATGCTTACAACGGTTTTCATTCCCTTATTCCGTCTGGCCCTTCAACGAAACAGCTACGAAAGTTTGCTCTTCACGCACATGTGTTATCTGCTTCTCGTTCGAGAGTTATATCTCTTCAGCTTTTGGGACAGCAGCGTTGTGGAGATGTGCCATTTACTAATTTTTAATTTAAGAAATGTGAGATTGGTATACTACAGTAAAAACGTTTGTAGGAGATGCAACAGCGAACGATTTAAACGGATGGTCGCAACAGGAAGGTTATATGATTATAGAATAATTGCAATAGAGTGTACAAATACTAATAATGTGTTAGATTTAATGAAGTACGGTCTCAACTGATTCTTAAACAAAACATTAGATATTTAAGTTGACATCCCTTTGTGACGCCTTCAACCCAAAAGGAGACAAAATTTCCTCTTTTGAACGCTTCCGACAGAGCACAAGCGGATCACGGAAGTCATAATCCCCACGGGCATCTTGTTGAAATAAAATTCCAAGTAAAAATAATTATAAAATAAATCAATAAATCCCCGAAAAGTATCGAAGAACCACTTTAACTGGCATAAACGTATAGAACTATTACATCATGTGTATTGACGTATGTGAAAGATAATCTAATATCCCACTGAACCACAAGACCGGGGGCCGCTTCCCAATTGAATGGCATTGAATGGCTAGATCCGCCCTGCGGAGAGACCCACGAGAGGCCCACTCAGCCCCCGGCGGAGGCGTGACAGCTCGGCAGCGGCGACGGGCTGCCTCGACGCGGATCTCGCGACGTCTCTTCGCCCACGCCACCCGCACCACCCACGCCGCTTGCCAGCCGGCGCCGCCAGCGCCTGCACCCCGCTGCCGCCTACCTCGCCCTCCCCGACCGCCTCCGCCCCCGTCCCCGCTAGTACCAGTGCCGCTACCCCCCTCCCTGTCCACCAAATCACCGCCACTGCCGACATTACCTACTCGCTAAGCCGCTGTTCACCCAGCTCCCGGTGCCGCCGCCACACCCTTCGTCTTCGCCGCCGGCTTGTCACCTGGCTCCACCTTTGGTGGCTCAGGGAGTGAATTGATGTCACTGCAGTACCCCTGAACGGGAGGTCCTAAGGTTCGACTTCCGACGATTGCTACACACCTAGGTCGAGTTCGGTCGCTGTCCTCGATGAGACTTCTGGCGGTCGGGCGTTGTGAGCGCTAGCTGTCCCTCGTTTCCCCGATCAACCCCAGGCGATGGCCGGAACAGTACCATAACAAACAGATACCTGATTAAGGAAAACCTCGCAAGTCGACGTGGTCGGCACAAGATCTCAGCATGCATCGGGGGAAGATCACTGCCCCCGCCCGCGATACAAAAATGCGCTACACGTTCGTAATTAATGACCTTAGTAGTTGACGCTCCCATAAACACTAATCAATAACTCGTCATTGCGCCGTCGTTAACCCCATTATTACCGCTACAATGCTCCTCGCTGATGTCACCATCCCCCAACTTCCCTTTTTGCTCCCTCCGTCACCACCCAGGCCATCACCAACTCCCTCCTCACCATCCGCCTCCACATCAATCGTCTCCGCCATCGCCCTCCCTGCACCAGCCACCTCCACATAAAGCGTCCGCACTTCCACCTCTACCCCATTGACACCGCGATCACCCTCCCTCCACCAGACGCCTCCACGTCAAGCGTCCGCACCACCACCATCACCACCACCACCACCATCTCCTCCGTCGCCCCCAGAGGGCATTGGCGCGGCGAGGGTCGCTGTGAACTCACGAGTGCTCCGAAGAGAGCGGCCCGCTTGCGCTCGCACTCGCTCGCCGCGCAACGCCGCATTGTTCCCGCGACTCGGGCAAATTTCTGGAGAGGCCTTCGAACAAAGCGGCGAGCGAGCGGGCGGCGGGCGGGCGGGCGGGCGTTCGCGCGCGAGAGGAGCGAAGGGGTGACGCGCGTCCGCGCCCGGAGAACAGCGCGCGCCGTGGAATCGCCGCCGCCGCCGCCGCCGGAAAGGGCGGCGCGGAAGGAAATTGGCGGTTGGACGCTAAATGGAGGGCGTTGCTCGCCCAAACTGAGCATATGGCGCGAATCCACTGCCATGGCATGGCGTGCTTACATGGATGGATTCTTCTTCCACTTCTGTTCCTTTCCCCCTCTTCTTCCTCTTTTTCCTCTTCTTCTTTTTTTTCTTCTTGTTCCTCTCCTTCCTCTTTTTGCTCTTTTTCCTCTTGTTCCTCTTATTTTCCCTCCCTATTTTTGTTCTTTATATTATGAAGAATCACGACACTCATATGTGTACATGTTCATGCATACTCATCCTCCCGTCTTCCTTCCGTTAGACATCTGGATACAACTTCAAATAAGTCTCACGAACTCCTACGTCTTAGTAGTCTCCTACGTCTCCTACTCTCCGAACTCCTACGTCTTAGCTCCGAGCTTAGTAAGCTAGCTTGTTAGGGTGATTTTTGGCTAGAACGTTCCCACCAGTAAGGCTAGCTGACTCAATATCTATTTTTCTAGTTACTGACTGATTTGAATGATCTTTCATATTTTTTACTTCGCTATATTTTAACGTTTTAAAGTTGACTGATCGTGTTTCAGGACACATCAACTGCTATGTTTATTAATGTCAGTGTAGTGCATGTTATATCTCTCGAAGTGGCAGAGATTCTCCCCCTCTAGGACATGATAACCGGTGGCGACCTACACGTCAGCTTGCCGGGGGGGGGGATTCGCTTTCCATAATGTTATAAAGTAGCATATGAACATATTCCGTAGCATTCTGAAGTCTGGTCGTCCAAATGACCAGGCTTTGGCACTAACGACGTGCGTATCGCCAAAGGAGCCGGGGAAGCGGATGGGCGTGACCGTTTCCATCGCTGTATCAGGAGTAGAACCGATGCCCTTCCTGCCTGAGCGCGCTAACGCCCGCCGCCCTCTGTTGCAGCGCTTGCCGTCCGCCGGTGCGCGGGCGCCCTGAGGCGCGCCCCGCCATGTCCGCCGTGACGTCGGCCGGCGTCGTGTCGCCGCCCGGCGCCGCCTTCGGCCTCGACGCCCTGTGCTGCCCGCTCGAGGAGCCCCACCCGGCGCCTCACGCGCAGCACGCCCCGCACACGCAGCACGCGCAGCACGCGCAGCTGCAGCCGCACCAACAGATCCAGCCCATCGCGCAGCACCCGCAGCTTCAGCCCCAGCAGCTGATCCAGCACCACCAGCAGATTCAACAGCACCAGCAGCTTCAGCAACAGCAGCAGCAACAGCTTCATCAGATTTCGCCACAGCACCAGACGCATCCGTCGCCTATTCAGTCTCCGCTCCAGGGGCAGCCCCCGACGGTGCTGCTCCGCACGACGCCCTCGCCGACTGCTGCAGGTACTTGGCTTTTTCTAAAGACGCACCTACGCGCGCGGGTTTCGCACCCATTTTGAAACACATGTGTACGCCTGTATTCGTAGACGCATTTACACCAATTGGAAGATCCGGTGTATTGCGAACAAACGAAATGTATGAGTCCCTGCTTCTCATTTGGACACGGATTGTCTAAATTTTGTCATATACTTATCACCGTATCTGCTCCCCTTCGAAGTTTTCCAAAATCACCGAGTGATGTACAACAACATTCGAAAAATTCCCGAGGCGCAAATATAACAATTGTAACGTCTCAAGAGACGACAATCCAGAGACGTCAGACGCGTGGGTCAAAACGGGATAAATTGCTCCCTTTGCCTGAAAGGGGTGAAGGAGTAAGCAAGGAACTTGAAAAAAACGAAGAGGAAACTAGTGAAAACGTATTAAATGATGAAAATAATAATGCAAGAGAGCAAGACTATTTGTTTTTGTGTGTGGTTAATCTAGTTTCAACTACGAGGAAATTGCCTTACGTCCAGAGAAACACCAATAGTACATTCAGCACCGTTGCTCATTGCCCCTTTTTTTAATTTGGAAACGTCCTGCCAAACTTACTGAGAGCCATTTTGACTAGCATTTGCAATTCTGAGGCGTTAAGAGTTGTAAATATACGAATGAGCCAATTATTTGAATGCATATACAATGCTTATGCTAATGGTAGAAAAATATTTTTTTCTTCTAAAAACAAAAGAAGAAATGTCCACCAGCATCAAAGGAAATGCTTCAGAATACTTGCCTATGATTCAGCGACAAAGAGAGAATTAACCTCGAGCTAATGTATTTCATTGTTAACTGATTGTATAATGATTTTATATAATTTACCGTAAATAATGGATCATTAAATAGAAATAGTAATCGTTACTACGCATATTGTAAAGCCTAATTCAACCATTACAACTTTATCCACGACAGAGCAATGTAATATTTAAAACTAATTTCTAAATTTGATTTGATTCTTTATGATTCAAAATTAATATGCAGCAACGACAGAGAGAGAGACAGACAGACAGAGAGGGGGAAGAGAGAGGGAGAGAGAGATGGAATTTTAAAAAAAAGTCCATACCTATTGTGTGCTAATTTACAGAGGAATATAATCGCATATGAATTTGAGTAAATTACATTATGTGGCAGGGTCATGGAATTCAGTACCAATCGAATTCTGATTGGTATACACCCGATCGTAAAAAACCGTTTTTTTTACCATTTCCAACCTTCTGTACGAAAACTCATTCCGGTGATTCCCATCTTAGGAACGTTTCATCGATCAAATCAACCCAACATCGAACATTTATCATCCTTTCTTCCCCCTTTCTCCTCCCCTGCTCCCTCGGCAGATCGGCTTCCGTCTCCTTAGAATCTCACGGGCGGCGCGGCGGGCGAGGCGGCGCGGAAACCGAGAAAATCAGCACGAAAGGAGAAACGGGAAATCAGGTAAATCGCCGGTCGGGTTACGGCCGTGAGATCGACGGTTCGCGCAGGTCGCGCACCCCTTCACCCCTCCCCCTCCTCCCGCCGATTGATGACTCTCCACATTCCGGGACTTTCGCAAAAGGTGTTTCGCTCCCCCTTCTAGCCCCAAAGGGTCCGACGACCTAAAGGCCCCGGGGGTAACGCCCGGCAACCTAGCCCTAGCCGCCTCCGGAAGATACGGAAGCGGTTGGGACGACGTGTCTGCGAGCTTCGCGATGGGTGTGGAGGAGGGGCAGGGGGAGGAGCGTCGCCGTCTCCGACGTAACCCCATCTCGTCATCTGGGCTCCCAGTGGAGAGAAACATTAAACTAAATGGACGAAGCCCCATCCAAAAATATAGTTCCAGGAAATTCTGAAATGTCCTTTATTTCAACATAGTAATACAAGATCACGTCTCCCTCCCTCCCTCTCTCTCTCTCTCTCTCTCTCTCTCTCTCTCTCTCTTTCTCTCTCTCTCATAGATCTTGAATTATTTACCAGTAAAAAATCACAAAAGACAAAATGTACTAAAAAACAGTCGTTTCGGTTCTCGGGGAAGGAATCTGCGTCAACGTAACAATAAGTTAATTATAAAAATATGAAAATATATATTTTAATATAAATAATATATTTATAAATATATATTTTGAATCATATAGAAAATGTAAATATAAAATATGTACGTAAAGTAACATCGGGATGTGCCAAGTGTGGCCCCAAGAGCCCGGCCCGCAGCCACTGCGCCGCCAGCGCTTCCCGTGGCGTGCGCGCCCAAGGAGCCC